>JARHVA010010626.1:0-147079 GCA_037957365.1 Torreya grandis
AAAATAATAATAAATAGTTTACATCACTCCTCAATTGATAGTATAAACATTTCACATGCCAATACACTAAAGACTACTTTTAATTAAGTGGGAAATGTAACTTCTCAACTTGATGCAATGTTTCATCGAATAGAGGCCATGAAAAAAATTTATTATAAAAAATAGTCATATGAAGATGTTAAAAAAATAATAATAATAACTTGTGTGCACTTTGTTTTAGAAGTTTGGAACCAACCAACCTTAACCAGTGAATTGCAAACATATTAGTATTAATTATTATGTTCATGAGGAGATAAAAGTTAACTTTTGGGATAGGTGGTGGATGGTGTTTGATGAGATTTCATGAAAATATAATGAGATTAAGTTATAATTTCTAAGAAAATTATATTGTAAGTTTTTTCTACAAGAAATTCTAAACTATTTTGAAATGAAGAACTCCCAAGGTAGGGGAGGTGGGTCTTCATTTGATAGACCTAGTGCCAGGGGAGACCAAAAGTATCATAACCAAGCTCATAGAAATGAAAGGACAATATCACATGCATTTATTCCTAATATTTTCATTTTAACATATATATGGACACCATTGAGTTGGTTACGAGTCAGACATAATTTATTATTGAGAATGATATGCACATATTAAAGACTTATGCTCAATCTACAGGTGGTGCTAGTGGTAGTGGCACTAGTGGTGTTGGTGGTAGTGGTATTGGTGGTAGCGGTAATGTTATTAGGGTTTTGATGGTGTTGATATATTTTCTAGTGTACTTCCTACTCATGTTATATCTCTTATTCATCATTGCATATCATGTAGGAGGAAGTGTATATGACCTCCTCTTCAAGTGTAACATACATAGAGTACATCTATGAAGACTAGAATGTTAGAGCATATACCACCTATAGATGTTTCAAGAGCTTAGGATAATATCATTCCAAATCATAATCCACTTTTATATGCTTCAATAATGCATGATAGTATCATGTTGGACACTATGCTATATGTCCTAGCTTCACCAAATCTTATCAAGATACATCGGCCTATTGTGAAAGTGTTATCAATTTCACCATATGTATTTGATACATAGGTTTAATTTTAATTATAGTTTGTTTATGTTTGTAAAAGAATATTAGGTTTATTTTCGTGTTTACTTAATTGATTAATTTATTTGACTGAACTTGTTTTTTGTTGCTTATGTAGATGATTGGTGATATTTTGGGTAACTCAGTAGGCCTTGACTCTATTGTAGAGGTTGAAATTGGCATGGTTGTACCCTATACACAAGTTTGGAAACTTTTAAATTACATATTTATTCATGTATGTTTATTATCCATTGAACACAAAACTATGTTTTAATATATATATTATAGTCATAGATTTTTATCATGTTCATTAGATTCACACATTATTCATTTATTAGTTTTATGGATGATGAAAGATGCTATGGGCACCCCTTATGGATCACAAGAATTTTTTTTTGATGTTGTGGCTACATCTAAGGATCCATTATCTATGGAGTAGGTCATGATTTGGGGATAGACATTGGTGAGAACACATATTAAAGTGTTTTTTAGATTAAATAAATGATATTTTATGTCATATTTACATAAATGTACGCACATCTAGAGCTAACAATATATGTATACTCCATAGGATTCTCCATCATAGGTTTATATGTGGTATCTCATCCTTAGACAATGATTTAAATGGAATATGGTGAGTTTATAATCATTTTGAAAAAAATTGTTCTTTAAAAATTAATCATTTTCAATATACAATTTTAATGCATTAATTTTTATATTTCATATGTTGTGCAGACACAATAATTTTTAGAGGTTGTGGATGAAATTAGTGATGAATCACATGTGGAGAGGAGAGTCTTTCGTCATATTGAGGAATCCAATACCCTTGACCCAACATCTATTCCAACAAATCATAATTTATTTAGAGGTAATGTGGAGTAAGAGATCTAGTTATTGTGCTACAGGTTTAGTTGTAGGCATAATCAATCTTGTATGCTAATATGACCCATATTGTATGCCTATATGGCACATCTTGTCTATGTACATGTTATGTCTACATTATTTATTAATATATGTCCTATTTTTAATGTTTAACTATGACATAGAACTTTGCATATACACATATATATTATTCAACAATAGGATTCATTTACCTATGAGTATTTTTTATTTTGATCATTTAATGTTTACACATATTATTGGTTAGCAATCATTATTAATTCATATGGGGCTCAAAAATCCACATTTTTCTCTAAGTTAGGTGCTTCATCATTATGTATATTTTACATTTACATTTACATGTGATATTTACTATTTAATTGTTTCATTTACATTTAATTACATATCAATTTGCAATTATGATATAAGTGGACTTGTGATCAATTTCAAAGATGTAAATATTATAATTTGTACTTGATCATAGTTGTTAAGAGGTCTAATGATCTAGGAACATCATCCATCATGGTGTATATAGTGTTTTTTTAGTAATACACATCCTATCATGGATTCAAGTTGTTTATAATAGCTCAATTAGGGGGTGTTTATATTTTCTCTCCAAATCTAAATTCAAATTTTTAATAAGGAGTCTTTGATGTTCTTGGAGAAATTCACCACTTATTAAAGATGCAAGACTACTAGAAAGGCTCATTTATGGTCTTGTGGTCTCAAAATTCATAGAAATGTATAGTAATACATGAATTAACATTGAATTTATTATTCTTAATGTATTATGATGTAAATGAAGAACAAATAGTTGATGTAAATGAAACATACACTTACATTAGACATTCACCTAGCTCAGATATCTGATTTGAATATCCTCTCTACTTGGTTTGATCATTTTTATGGATAATAAGTCCTTTACTTCTCCCTTGAACACCCTTTCTCATTATAAACTTCACTAGGTTCATAAACTTCTTGCTTGCATATTCCTCTTCTCTCTACAAGATATATCACCCTTCTCTCCCTTTGAACTCTCTCCTCTTATTCTCAACTCTGCACTCTCAAGCTCCTCTAGGTTTGCTCTTAGGCTTGATTCACTCTGATCTAGGTCTCTAGTTTTATACCTCCTTATTGATCATGAAACCTATCATACCTTATTTAAATCTAATCATATTCAATGTAAATATCATCCTCTCGTACACAAATTTTAAGACTCCACTCTTTATTCTTCCTTAAAGCTTACTTTTGATAGGATTTCTAGTGTAGAGCTAGCCTACCTACATCTTTATATCACCTATTATTGGCTCTAATTCTTGATTTTAATAAAAAATTTAACCTTTGATCATCATCATTTATCATTGTCATGTTAGGTACTTGTAGTTTGAACTCTCTTTCAATGTTGGTCTTACGTAGTGATGCAGAGCCTAAGCTTGCAACCTTTTCTATCCTTCATTTAATCTGATATCTTCTTTAATCTCTACCTTCACTTACTTTGATATATAATTTGATCTTTGATCATCTCTTTTATATTATAGGTACTTTGTTGTCTATACACCATTCTTGTTTATGAACCTCATTAAACTTAATATCTTCCTGCATGCACATAATGAATATACTTATCACTCTTTGTTTAAATACATATATCACTCTTTACCTTCCTCTACATTCTCTCCTTATCATCATCCCCATAATATCATAATATACTCTCATAGCTATACTCTATAATCTTCCTCTAAGATTTCTTATTCTTTGTCATAGTTTTAAGGCCTAAAGATATCATTCATGGTTCAATGACTCTAGACATCATTATAGTGAATATAGGGGCATATACTTACTCATTGGATCTCTTAAATACATCTAATCTAACAACACAATCCTCAAGTCAGAACTCCTAACTCAACTACACCTTCCTTCTCCAAGCCTTCTTCTCTAATCACACTCAAAACATGTAAACCTAATAGGTAAAAAAAAGAAACAAATTTTATTATAATAAAAGTATATTTTAAATTACCCATTATCATTATTAAAATCCATGCCAATTTTTATTATCCAACTCTCCATGCAACCCAACTAACTCAACCCACTCTTTTGCCAATTATGCGTCTTTAAGTCTAATATAGTGACATAGTTTGGAAAATCATATAGTAAAAACTTTTAATAACTTTATAATTTACACTAGATTTAAAGACTTTAAGAGGTTTTAAGGTTTATAATAAAATATATTTGAATTACAATTTGGAAACCCTAAGTTAACATTAGATAGGTCAGTACAAGGTTGAAAGGCTAGAAAATTAGATAGTTTATTTTTGAAAACACGTAACTCACCTTTAAAACATGTTTAAGGTATTATTACACTTTCTTCAACTCCTCCAAATTTTTAAAATAATTGATTAAACACTAAGCACCCATATAAGGCATATTTGTAAAGTTTTGTGCTAATAAAGACAGGTCTTAACGCTTATTGACACCATCCTCCTCTTGAAAACATTATATATTATTTATAAAGATACCATTAATGAATATACACCTTAAGTTTAATGTTTAAAATTTTTTCTTCTTTTATAGCTCTCCAAAACTACTAAAATCTTACTTAATAGTTTTCTATTAACAAGAACAACAAGGTTTTTTAAGATAAACAGTCTCGCAACTCCTAGTGCTCACTCATCAGACATCCAAATAACTTATAACCATATCCAATAGTTTATCCAAATCATATCATATCTCTCAGATATATTTTAGAGTATTTTACTTGATAAATCACAAGATACAAGCATTTTATAATGTCCTAAGGTTTCATGGTAGCTATAGGCTGATAGCACCTAAAAAGGTCTTATTTGGAGTTAGAAGCATTTTAAACCCTCACTATTTTGAAAAAGGTCTATAATGACCCATTAAACCTCTATCCAAAGATAATCATCTTTACCAATAACAAATATCTTCAAAATACCAATATTCTAATATTGTATCATGCCTATATTACCCTACGTAGCCTACAAACATTCTAAAATGGATTCACCCTATAAACTACACATAATACATGAAAGTATGAATGTTATATTTTCTTATAAACTCTCTTGGCCATTATTACATTGGTTTATTTGGAATAAACATTCTCAATAATTCTAAATCAATACCTAGTCTATTTACAACTCTATCAGCTTTCTCTACACCCTACAACTAACATCAAAATCTTGTTCAAAGGCTTCAAAGACATTACTAGACATCCAAAAATATTCAAATAATTTCAAATGAAATAATAAAAGATTCAAAACACAAAATTTACATGTCATTTATTGATCTAAAATGAATATTTATAAACATTCTCACTATGTTATTCTTGTTCTACATGAACAACATAGTTTGTCTTTTTGTTTTTCTTCATCCCTCCTTTTTGTGCTATCCTTTTTCTAAATACGAATAACTTCTTGTATTGACAACCTAATGCCGGTGGTACTTATATGAAAGGGTTTATTTATTTATATTATTTAAGATAATGAATTGAAAGTAGAACACATAGATCTTATTATATAGAAAATAGTCTTCTATAGAGTTTTATAGAATAATAGATTTTCTTCACAAATGAATATTTTCTTGGTCTTTCTTGAAATTAAGTGTACTTATGTCATGAATTTTAGGAGAAACAAGTAGGCTAGAAATGAGCCATCAACTCGCACACATGTATAGATGATTACTATAAGAAATTCAAAGAGTATTATCTCTAAATCAAATGAAGAAAAATTTGGTAGTGAGGTTTCTCTCACAACCAAATCTCTCAAAATATGTCAAAAGTTAGTTAGTGGGGAGTGTATATTGTGACTAGTTATCCCAATCAATGAATTATATGTGTAGATATGTATATATGGGAGTTTTAATTCTATAATGGTCATTGTCTGGTCTTCCTCCAGCCCTGAGAGTGAAGGTTATAGTTGATCATATGTATCCCTTAAGAGAATCTCCTTGTCCTTGAGTGTGAAAATTGAGTGAGTTTATGTAATACATTGTAGGATAATCATGAGGGCTAGAGATGAGAAATCTTCTCTCATACTTGCATGGATGAGTATCTTAAGAGAATTATCTCTAAATTTAGATGAGTGACATGTAAAAATGAGGTTTCTTTCACATCCAAATCTCTTAAAATAGGCCAAAATTTAGTTAGTGGGGGTCATATACTATGAATCATTAGCCTAATCAATGAACCATCTACTCAAAAACATATGGATGGGAATTTAAAGTATAGAATGGCCATTATCTGATCTTAATTATACCCTAGGAGAGAAGGTTTTAGTTGATCAAATGCATCCTTTAAGAGAATCTCCTCATCCCTAAGTGTGCAAACTAATCAAAATTTTATCACACGTTGTAGGAGAACCATGATCAATAGATACAAGTCATTAGCTCTAAAATTTGCATGAATGAGTCCTCTAAGAAATCTATGGAGGATTATTTGTAACTTGAGATGGGTGAGATGCGTAAATGAGGATTTTTTTAAAGCCAAATCTCTTAGAATGAACTAAAAGTTAGTTAGTGTGGGTAGTATATTGTGAACCATTATCCCAATTGATGATTTGTCTATGTATACATATCTAGATGGGATTTTTAAGGCTATAAAAACTATTTTCTAATCTCAATCACACCTCAAGATTGAATTTTTTAGTTGATCAGACACATCCCTTAAGAGAATCTCCTCATTTCTAAGGGTGTAAACTAAGTGAACTTACATCATGCATTAAGGAAAACTAGGAGAGATAGAGATGAGCCATTATCTCCCACACTTGAATGAAAAAATTCTTTAATAAATATTGGGAGGATTATATCTAACTCAAGATGGGTGAGTTATATTATTGATTTTTCTCTCATATCCAGATCTCTAAAAATTGACAAAATATTGGTTAGTGGGGTCATATATTATGACTCATTAACTCAAATGATGAATCATGTACATGAAAATTTTTATATAGGAATTTTAAGGCTATAAGGGATGTTGTAAGATCTTGGTCATGCCCTTGGAGTAAAGTTTTTAGTTGATTGGATGCATCCCTTAAGAGAATTTCCTCGTCCCTTAATGTGAAAAATGAGTTAAATTTTATTACACATTTTAGGAGAACCATGAGGGATAAATATGAACCATCAATTCACACACATGAATGGACAAGTCATATAAAAAAGCTTGGGAGGATTCTCTCTAACTCAAGTTAGGGGAGACATGGTAATGAGGTTTCTCTCATATCTAAATCTCTTATAATGATCCAAAAGTTGGTCAGTGGGGGTCATATATTGTGACCCATTATAAAAATTTATTAACCATCTATGCAGACACATCTAAATGGGATTATTAAGGTTAGAAAAACCATTATCTAATCTTGGTTGGGGCCTGAGAGTAAAAGTTATAATTGATTAGACACATCCCTTAAGAGAATCTCCTCATCCCTAAATGTATAAACTAAGTGAAATTTTGTCACACATTGAAGGAGATATACAAGGAATATTGATGAGACATCCACTTAAAAACTTGCATGGTACATTCCTATAAGAAATCTTAGGAGGATTTTCTTTAACTCAAAATAGGTGAGACATGATGGTAATATTTCTCTCACAGCCAAATCTCTTAGAACCAACCAAAATTTTGTTAGTGGGGATAGTATATTGTGACTCATTAGCCCAAGTGATAAACCATCTACATAAACACATATGAATGGGTGTTTTAAGGTTAGAATGGTCATTTTCCAATCTCAGTTGAGCCCTAAGAGTGAAGGTTGTAATTGATCAGATGCATCTCTTAAGAGAATCTCCTTGTCCTTGAGTGTGTAAACTAAGTGAACTTATGTTATGCATTATAGGAGAATGGTGAGGGATAAATATGAGCCATTAGATCCCACAATTTCATGAATGAGTCCTCTAATAAAGTCTATGGGTATTCTCTCTAACTTGAGATGGGAAAATGTGATAATAAGGTTTATCTTATAGCCAAATCTCTCAAAATGGGCCAAAATTTGGTTAGTGAGGTTGTATATTATGACTCATTAGCCCAATCAATGAAACATATATGAAAAAATGTTTGGATGGGTATTTTAAGTTTAGAATGACCATTGTCCTATATTGGTTGTGCTTTAGGAGTGAAGTTTTTAGTTGATTAGATGCATCCCTTAAAAAAAATTCCTCATCCCTCAGTGTGAAAATTGAGAAAACTTCCATCAAGCATTTTAGGAGAACTATGAGGGCTAGAGACAAATTGTCATCTCCCAAACTTGCATGGATGAGTCCTCTAATAAAGATATATAATATTATATATAAATCAATTTGGGCAAGATGTGACAATGAGGTTTTTAAAAAAACTAAATCTCTCAAAATGAGCCAAAAGTTAGTCAGTGGTAGCCATATATTCATACTAATTAGCATAATCAATAAATTGTTTGAGTGGACACATCTGGATGCACATTTTAAGGCTAGAATGGGCATTATCTAGTCTCAGTTGGGCACTAAGAGTGAAGGTTACAGTTGATCATATGCATCCCTTAAGAAAATATCCTCATCCTTGAGTGTGAAACTTGTGTGAACTTTCATTGTGTGTTGAAAGAGAACCATGAGGGATAAAGACAAGATGTCATCTCCCACACTTACATGGATAAGTCTTCTAATAAAGCCCATAAGGATTATCTCTAACTTAAGATTGGAGAGACATGACAATGATGTTTCTCTCGTAGCCAAATCTCTTATAATAGGCCATTAGTTGGTCAATAGGGGCCATATATTATGACTCATTATCCCAATCAAAGAATCATATATGTGGACACATCTAAATGGACATTTTAGGTCTAGAATGGACATTATCTAGTCTTAAGAGAATCTATTCATCCCTAAGTATGAAAACTAGGCAAACTTTGATCGTATATTGCAGGAAAACCATGAGGGATAGAGATGATCCATCATCTCCCACATGTGGGTAGATAAGTGCTATTAGGAATCCTAGTCAAATTATATCTAACTCTAAATGAGGGAAATGAGTCAATGATGTTTATCTTATAGCTAAATATCTTAGAATAGGCTAAAATATGGTCAATGGGGATGTATATTATTAATCATTATCCTAATTAATGATCCATCTATGTGGACACATATATATAGGAATTTTAAGGCTATAATGACCATTATCCATTATTAATTAGGCTTCATGAGTGAATATTGTAATTGATTAGACTCATCCCTTAAGAGAATCTGCTCATCCCTAAGTGTGCAAACTGAGCAAAATTTGATTATGCATTATAATAAAACTATGAGGGCTAAAGATGATCCATTAAATACAAAAATTTCATAGATGTGTCTTATAATAAAACCCAAGAATATTATCTTTAACTAGAGATGGGTGAGATGCAGTAATGAGGTTTCTCTCATAGCTAAATCTCTTAGAATAAGACAAAAGTTCATCAGTGGGGGTCATATATTATGACTCATTATCCAAATTGATGAATAGTCTATGAAGGCACATCTAGATGAGAATTTAAGGCTATACCATACATTATTTGGTCTGAGTAGGGACTTAAGAGTGAAGGTTACAGTTGATCATATGCATCCCTTAAGAGAATTTATTTATCCCTCAATGTGCAAACTAAGCAAAATTATGTTGTGTATTTTAGGAGAACCATGAGGGATAGAGATGAGTTGTCATCTTGAAAAATTTCATAGATGAGTCCTCTAATAAATTACAAGATGATTATCTCTGAATCGTTATGGATGAGACATGGTAATGAGCTTTTTCTCGTAGCCAAATCTCCTAAAATGGGCCAAAAGTTGGTCAATAGGGGCTATATATTATGACTCATTAGACCAATCAACAAACCAAATATATGGACACATCTAGATGGGAATTTTAAGGGTATAAAATCCATTTTCCATTCTTAATCTCACCCTAGGAGTAAGGTTTGAAATTGATTAGATGCATCCCTTAAGATAATCTCCTTGTCCCTAAGTGTACAAACTAAGCAAACTTCTATTGTGCATTGTAGGAGAACTGTTAGGGATAGAGATGAGTCTTTAGCTCCCACACTTGTATTTATGAGTTTATAATAAATCTTGGGAGGATTCGCTTGATTTTGAGTTAGGTGAGACATGACAATGATGTTTTTTTTGTAGCTAAATCTCTCAGAATAGGCCAAAACTTGGTCAATGGGGGCCGTATATTCTAACTCATTAGTCAAATAAAAGAATCATCTTCATGAACACATATGGGTGGTAATTTTAAGGCTATAAAAACTATTGTCACATTTTAATTACACCCCAAGAGAAAAGGTTGTAGTTGATCATATACATCCCTTAAGATAATCTCCTTGTCCCTAAGTGTACAAACTGAGCGAACTTCCATTTCACATTATAGGAAAACTATGAGAGTTAGACATGAGATCTCAGCTCCCAAAATTACATGGATGAGTCCTCTAATAAATATTGAGAATATTATTTCCAACTTTAGACCATAATTTAATCCTAAATAAGATTATTTTCTTATTTTCCTTAAAGGACAAATAGAGAGAAGGTGAAAACCGGTTTGCTTGAGGTAAATAACATTAATATGAATTATTTTTTGGCTTCTCTTTATTTCAAGAAGATAAACTTATCTTTTCATGACACCAACCACATGAAGGTGGGACCTCATCTATAACCACTAACCTACATTAAAAATATTAATAATTTTTTTTTAATAGAAATAAACACATAATGATAAAATAATTGAAAATTAAAATACACTAAATCAAATAAGTTAACTATATTAATTTGAAATAGAAGAAAAACTTACCAATTAAATCTAATATACCTTTATGATCAGCTCTATTTTCAAGTGTTTCAAGAATCGCTTCATGGTTAGATCCACACACTTTCTATAAAATTATATTATGATACTTTCCATGATATTTGATGTTTTGAATATTTGTGGCAATAACCAGATTTGAAGAATGAAGAACCACTCTATGTGTTTTAATGTCCTCAAATAATGATTATTTTATTTTTATGATATTACCTATAAAGTCAAGTTCCTATAAAGACTATAGATCTAGTGGGATAAATTAGCTCTTCTCCATCCATAACATTTGTGGTTAATTTATTTTGGCCTTTACACAATGACACAAGTAGTAGTATGTTACCTCATCATTATCCTCAGTTGAAATGACTATAAAAACATGCCTTGCATTCAAAGTATAATCAAATTGTAAGCACATTTAGAGAAAAAAAGATATCACTAATATCTAACTAATGTTGTATAATTAATTAAAGAATAACGTGTACCTAACTTCACAAGATCTGAGGTGTGGTCAAAGTCAATTGATAATGCCATTCATGATCTATAAATTATTTGAGTGAATGGCTACTCTCTATAGGTGATATGGGTCTACAATACACTTCATCAACCCATTATTTTGACTCACATTCATTCCAATTAAATTCCATACATGTGGAATAATAACATGCCATATCCCTAGTATAAATACTCCATGAACTTGAATTTGAGGTTTAAATGGAGTAAAATACACTCGATCTAGTTACTATAATGTAATATTAATACACTGCCTTATGGTGTTCCTCCATTAACAAAAATACTATTCACACATGAGAATGTTTATCTGATCCATGATAAATATTTTCATTACACCAAGTCACAATACTTGTAACATCAAACAAATTAGCACCATCCTTTTGTTTTCCCTATTCTTTTTAAGGGATATTTTTACACATGCACCTACACCATCATGTTCCCCTTTTCTATGCCCAACCTCAAAGAAGCTCTACAAATATTTAACACCATTATTCTTATGCATTTTGCTTAACTAGTAAAGCATTCAAAAATTCTTAAACTACCTTTCATAATTATCTGACCAAATTTAGTGTGTATCCAACATGATTTCTATTCCATTCATATTTATATAAAATATCTCAAAACAACCTTTGCTAAACTCTATAGAATGTGATATGTCATCACTCATATAAAAGTGGTACTCCCTCAAAATCTTTTTATTGTCATTTGTGATATCAGGTGCATGTTTGAATGTAATATGAATGCAAATTCTAATATGAATTAAATTATAATATTTGGATTGAACCTTATTCCATGGTTTTAGTGTATAGTTCTCAGCAAATTCCATAATCAAAATAATGGGGCCAGCTAGGAAGTTGTTCTTCCACACCTTGAATCGATTATTTAACAATTTTAATTTGTGTGTGTCTTGCATATTGGTAGATAATATTATTATTAAATTCAAACATGAAATTAGATATAGAAACTTTGGCCATAACCAACTCATATCTTGATGAATATTTTCCATTTTTAAACACATACTTTATAGATTTTTACTTCTTATAATCAACTAGTTTCTTCCAAATTCATGTGAGATTTATTCATGTATAGAGCTCATAAAATTTTAAAAACTAACACAACTATTACATGTTCCATCTAAACATTGTTTGGAAAAAAAATTGTTCCTCAGGTCTTGGAAAAAAAATACTTTGGATAAATTCTCTTGATGTCTTAGGTGGAAAAGACACCATACATTCCTAAAAAATCTCATCAGTATGTAAAGTACAATGTATATGACAAAAAACATCAAAATGAATAACAAATGCAACATGTACCCTAAAAGAAAATGTGGTTCATGCTTGGTTTATTTTAACATATAAATGCTTGCACATCTCAAATGGCCTTTGACTAATTATCAATTGGCCATTAATTTTTTCAATAAACTTTTTATAAAATTCTTTTTGGGTCATGTCTAAGAAATTTTCTACATTTGGCTCATGATTTTTTGATCATTTTCTTATTTTAACATCTTTTACATTAGATGAGACCCTTGTGTTATCATTCTAAAAAAAATCAATCAAATGTATTGTTCTTTCAACTAATACCCTATCTTTTCATGAGAGTCTACCACTAAATGCCCAACAATCTATGAGTGAAGGGTCATTAACCCTTATTCTTATGTTTATGGCATTTATCAAAGTTTTTCTATTTAATTTCAAAGATTTAATTATTTCACTAATAATTTGATCTTTGGATGTTGACTTACTCATTATAGATTCTATTATTACTCATCTTGATACATTACTATCTTTTTTTTTCTTTGATTGCCTATTGCCTTAAATGAATTAAATAAATTCTTTACTATTATACTATTTCTTCCCTCCATGTCGAATGTTATTAACCCTAAATTATGCATCACAAGGAACATTTTTAACATTTTCATTAATTGAACAAATAGTTGATATCATTTTGTATGGCTTTTGTTCTCAAATGCATAGTCCCACATATGTTGAGCCTGACGTTGAACTAATCTTATTGACATTTAACCTTCTCTAGGTTATATTATTTTCTCATCTATTTCAACCAAATACATAGGTGTTTGTCTTATTATACTTGGATATGTGGGTGTAGGAGCTATATTTTGTATTAAATTAGATGGTGCTACTACTTAAACCATAATAGGGACAGTAGAAGGTTGGCTATCTACATTAAACACTATAGGGGAATTGAATTCCTCTTCATTAGGAGACACATGATTTGGGGTCATTAGTTGATGTTGATTATCATCATACTCAAAAACTTCATTATAAATGGATATTTCATTATATTATGTTTGTCCATATGTTTAATAACTCATTAAAAAATCATTATTTACATGCTCTAAATTTTGAATTTCATCATTCAACAAAGATTGATTGAGTTATCTTATATCATTTAAAGTGATTTAACCTTTTAGGGTTTTACACAAGATATTCTTATGTTCGGTTAAAGGGTTGAGATATCTAAATTAGTTAAGTAATTTGTAATAATTAAACATTAATTTTTTATAGCTTTTGACCTCTTTTGAATTTCTAAAAATAGCAATAAATAGGCATAAATATAGACTTATATAAAAATTTACTATCACAAATGATCTAGGCTTTAAAAAATTAATTTATGGATAGTTATCAATGTCATCAATAGGATTATGGAATATATTTTCTCACTCAATAATATCACCCCATATGGCTAGTAACACCATGTTGTTGCAGTGTCCTCAAAGTAGCAATAGTGTCCCCTTTGTAGGACTGTTTCTATTTTATAGAAGCACCTAAATATATGGTTTTAGGTTTTGTTCCTACATGCATGAAACTTGTAACTCTATGTTTTTCTTGGAAAACCTAACTTAGTTTGAAAACCCTAATCCTCCTTGCAAGTATGACATGAGACATAACTTTGTGTTCTTTAATAGGATAGGTTATACATCCTTAACACTCCATTATGAAGATATTTTCCTACATACCAATACTCTATAAAGGGATCAAGACCAATGTAGTTATCCCACTTAGTAATTTATACAAGTGAAAGTGAATTTTATAATGAGATTTGACTTTGATGCATTGAATTTGATTGAGATTTTAAATATTTGAAAAATAGGCTTAGGGATGATGTAGATGGTAGTGTGTAGAAGTAGGATAAAATAGGGATGAAATAACTTAATTTTTCTCAACTTATCTTTGGTTTGAATGTGTTTTTGAATTTATTTTCCCATCTAGTGAATAGAGGTCAATTAGACTCATATTTACAGATATCTACAACTTATGTTGATAAGAAAATGTGCTTAGGTTTACCTTAAGTGGGGAACACATTTGAAAAAGTATATGTTTTGGATAGTTACACCTAAGTAAAATGATACTTAATTGGGAACACTAGCACCATTTTGTTATAGTGTCCCAAATGTGGCACTAATTTCCACCTAGCAAACTGCTGGGAAAGTTGGGTTAGGATCTGATAAATCTATCTTGGTACTATGTGTGAGCTAACTATGGATGTTTATGGACTTCACAATGATGAAAAAGTGTGTAAAAATCTCTAGGATAAGTCTAGGGTTAAGTTAGGTATATTTTAACTCAAGTGACACTCTTATCATTCAAATATCACTTTTAGGTGATTACATTTGCCCCCACTTTATGCTAGAAATATAAAAAATGGAAATGAATAGTATAAATTAAAAAGAAGCATACTTGAAGTTAACTTAGAAGTGAATCCTTTATATTTAATTATGTGTATCTGAATCTACATCTGCAAATGTGAAACATGATCCAAAGCAATGTCCTACAATGAAGCATGCAAAAATTAGTCCTTACTTAAGAGATGATCAAAAGCAAAAGACTATGCTGAAATAAATTAATTGAGTAAAGCTAATTAAATTGAGAGGAAAGGAATAAATACACCTCATTGGGTATGCAAACTAATGTATGAACCTAGTTACAACTTATATGTATGAGTGTTCATAGTGATCATAACTTTGAATATCTTAGACTAAGATAATGGCTTGCTCAATCCTCATATGGGTGGCTCAAAAAATCAATCTAGTTTTGAATCCATCATTACCCAACCCTACTTAATGGATCTTGATCTGTGAATTACTTGGATAAGAATATAAGTGTGTCTAACCATCTCATGTGGGTGGATCAAGAACTCAAGTAGGCCATGACTCCATCACTTCCCACCCATGTGAAATAGATGCATTTGTAATTAAATTTTGAAAAGTGATAAAATTATCCAACTAAGTATATCTAACTATATATGTCAGATCCATAGCCACTCAAGTATATTAGGTGGCTTTAGGCCACTGAGGAATGCCAACCATTGCATATGGAATAAGGCATGAATCTAGTGATAAACTAGAATATGATATCAACTATATACAATGTAGATAATGGCATAGAGTTTTCCATTTCATATGATCAACCTATGTATTGTTGAGTATATGGAAACTATGTGCCATGCACATGCCCCCAATTTGGTATCTTAGTATACTAAATCTAAACTGAGTATGTAATAATTGAATCTGTGTAATTGAACTGAATGTGGGAGTGATCATGAAACACATGATACCCCTAAATCTAAGTAAATAGTATGAATATGAGTTTAAATCAGTGTATCTATGAAAAATGTGAAAAAAATATCAAACTTGTGATTGTATCTATGCGAATTTTTATTATAAATAATGTATTGGTCTGATTAATCTAGACTATCCTAAAGCTAGGGATACTAGACAATAATGACCTATAGTGGATAATAGTGCCCTATGATACTAATGTCCCAATATAGGTGCTAATTTTTACTTGGTATAAAATTTTGGTGATCCAAACTGACTTTTGAGTCTCTATTTTTTCTTGTGTCTAATTTTAAAAATTGAGCATGTGTTCTAAAATTTATCTATGAATGGCAATGTAGGATCCTGATATTTGTGAAAAACAAATTATAATTCCACCTCTTTTGAGTTTAATTAATATTTTTTTTGTAAAAACTCACCTCTAAATAAGTATCTCTACAAAATGTGTTAGTTGGAGCATGTGCATATTATTCCAATACAATGTACAAACATAACATTGGAATGTACATGAATCTGAGCATAAGTAGGTAATGTAAGATGTATGTTGTATTCTATCATTGCATAAAGCTCTCAATATAGATGTAATAAATATGTATAACATCAAATTTGAGTAATTACCTAGGGGGATGGGGCATGATTTCCATCATGGCACCTTGGTAGGAAGGGTAGATGCATGAGGTCCCTCATGGCATCAAAAACTGGTATGTATGTAACAATAAAATATAAATGCCATGGTGTAGAAGCATATAAGGAATCATAAATACAATCACATGAGGAACACAAATGTTAGGCCAAGGGACCATAATACAAAAGACATGGGTATATGTCACTAATATGAGAATGAAGACATACAAGGACATATTCAAATGTCCACATACAAAAGCATTAAGTAATTTGGCTTATATCCACATAGAAGGACATGTTTAAATGTCCACATATAAAAAGAGGAAAGCACACACAAGGGACATGGGCACAAATCCAAGTCATACAAACATAGAAGTGGCATAGAGCCAAAAAGTAATGGCATATTCAAAAGCCTTCAAATATGGAAGAAGCATAAGAAACACAATCAAGTCAAATCTAGGAAAATTATAAATTAAGGCATATATAACTGTGTCGTAAAAATATATGTAAATGATAAGATGCATATATACTAAGTCAAACTAGTGACAATCATAAAAAATCTGAGCAATGAGGAGCAATGATCAATATCAAGATAAATCAATGTGTAAACTAGAATGAATAGTATGTAAAGATAAAACCTAGTAATAGAAATGATGTATGAGATGCCTCCAAGTGGGAAGATGTATCAAATATATAAACCTAGATTAGTGTGTATGCCCCTAGTGGGTAGGTGATATCTAGTCTAGATTAGTATAGTGGACCAGAGTCTTATCTAGAATCTGTTATCGTTCAACAAAAACAAGTGAAGCATATATGTATGATAAAATCAACTATACTAAGATAGATAACAATACATAATATCTAGGAAGTAGTAGAAATGTAAACGTAACCATGCATACAATATATAAATTTTGTGTTTTTAAAATATTTGAATGTTTTTATTTTTTGACATGTTATATTATTTTTGTTTTTTTTTAGTATAATCTATGTACAAGTAAATGAAAATAAACTATGTATAAGGAGTGAGAAATAAAAGGAAGTATATACAAGGGTAGTAACCATACTAACCAATGAGTCTAATGGCAGACTCGCTATCACAATGGCATATGTCAAAAATAAGAATGATAATCTCTCCTATAATGTGATTTATATATTGTAGTTGAATGTTATTGTAGTAGGAATATGAGTATTATTCATCATCAAAATCATAATAACTTAGAATGCTAGAGGGAATTGCCTCATACTATGGATTTGACCTTTCTAAATTGTGCTTTAGAATATTGTTTGTAATTTTGGACTTTGAAACTGCCCTTGTTGTAGGCATATGTGTTGTGAAAGATTTTTTGTTATAAAATCTATTTTTTTAATGCTTGTGTCTATAACATGATTTTAACTTTGAAATTTACGTTCTTGCTCTTTTTGTAACATGTCTTATGTACCTAGATGTTTTGCCTTGATAAAATGTATATGTGAATGATGTGCCTTAGGATGTTTAATAAATCCCAAACCCTATTGACTAGTATCATCAATTACTAGAATAGGAAAAGTGATGCCTTTGACATGTCGACCCAAACCTTGACCATGATATTCAAACTATTGTAGATATTTGTGACCAAAATTATACCATATTAAACATTGATCCTCATTTTAGAGAGGTATATTTTCTTGATTTACCTGTACTTGTTGTATTATTTATTACTATGATTATCTTTTTGGAACCTTTTAGTGTTCTAAGTTATTCTTTGGTAACAAATTTTATACTATTTATAAATTTGACCCTTTTTGAATTGGTAAATGTTCTAGTGTTTGTTGTTTAGATGAAGTGTCATTGTGTGAGTCATATGTATCCATTATCTATTGTATTTTAATTTTTAATACTAAACATGAATGGGTGTGGTTCCCCTGCATTCTATGATATGCACAAAAATATCTAGATTTTATCATTGGGTCTAGAGGAGGTGTGTTGATCAACTTAGATTTAATCACATCCCTTAGTATCTCACAAGAGATCTTATTTTTCCTTTGAATGATTTTTGAATCAATGGTTGTATATGTACTTTATTGTGATTTATGATTTGGATATGTAACATTAGTTTCCATAAATTTACTAGGTGAAGATATATACACATGATTTAAATAATTGTACCCTAATTTACTTTGTCTTGTAAATTGATTCTCCAATGTTTTAATATTTACATTTAATAGTCAATTATAATTTTGTAAACATGTAATTATATTTATTATACTGATAATTTTATCATATAGAGTCTCACAAGTGCAAACCATAGCTATTTCTGATTGAACATGTAGGCATACACACCGTAGGGAAGAGGTGTGAATAGGCTGAGTATGGGGATTAGTGACATTGGTATAGGTTGATTCATATCATGGAGGAATGATAAAATGGACTTGGTTATAGGGAAAGTATCTATCACCCTCATGGAAATGAGGAGGAGAAGGAGATTATTTCATGTGCATAAGATATGACATTAAAGTTTGAAACATAGTTATTAGTTTATGTACTAAATTATCTATATGTGTATAGGTTTGATTGTTAATGTAATTCCATAAAGGAGAAATATAACATGATATGATATATGACATAAATTAAAATTGATATAAAGCATCATCTATACATGTGTTTATGTCTTTTCTGAGTACATTCTAAATTAAAGGGAACAAACATGTAAATGAAAGTATTAGACTTTACAAAAAGAAGTGATCGATTTCTTCTATCATTATGATCATGATTATATGAATTAGAAGATATATGAATCTAAAATCTAAGTTTTGGAATTAAAATTTGAGTATAATTAGAAAAGGATACAAACCCTAAGCATGTTTAGGGTTAGGGTTTTTTGAATCTATTGTTTATTTACACTAATTTAAATTGTATGTAAATAAATTGAAACCCTACTATGAAATTTATTTAATTTATCTAGGTTATCTACAAAAATCATAAAATTATAAGTATGCAACACTAAATTATTGAACAAAAATTTGGATTAATGCAAGCTAGTGTTTGAAGCAATATTTGAAGTAGGTCAAGTTCAACAAATGATTTCAACTTTTAGTGTTTTACTTAAGTAATTCATATGTTTGGTTAAAGGAATAATATGTCTAAATCAATCAAATAATATGTAATAATCAAACACTAATTTTTTTTATAGCTTTTGAACCTTTTTGACTTTCTAAAATTAGTAATAAATAAGAATAAATTTAGACTTATCTTAAAAATGACCATCATGGATGATCTAGGTACTAAAAATTAATTTTTAGATAGTTTTGAGTGGCATCAATAGGATTCTATAATCTATTTGATCACTAGATGGTATCACCTCATATGGATAGCAGTGCCATGTTATTACACTATCCTCAAAGTGATGATAGTGTCCCATTTATGGGATTATTCCTATTTTCTAAGAACACATGTGATTATGTTGTGAGAATTGGAACTTTGTGGTGTGCTTAGAAAACCTAACTTAGTGTGTAAATCATAATCCTCCTTGTAAGTATGGTATAAGCAATAACTGTGTCCTATTTAGTAGGATAGGCTAGACATCCTCAACACCCTACTACAAAGACACTTTCCTACATACCAATACTCTGAATATGGATAAAGCTTGATGTAGTCCTCACACCTAGGTTTGATGCAAGTGAAAGTGAATGCTAGAATGGGAGTGGATTTAGATTCCTTGAATGTGCTTGAGCTTTGAAATATTTGAAAACTAGGATTAAGGATGATGTAGATGGTAGAATTCAAAATTAGGGTAGAATAGGAATTGAATACCTTAATTTTTCTTAACTTGTCTTTGGTTTTAATTTGCTTTTGCATCTATTTTCCCAGCTAGTGAATAGAGGTCAATTAGAATTATATTTATATAGATTTATAACTTACATGGATAAGAAAAAGTTCATAGGAATATGTTAAGAGTGGTACATGTTTGAAAAAGAATCTATTCGAGAGGGTTAGGGATAAGGAAAATAATGCCCAGTCAGGGACACTAGTGCCATATGGTTGTAGCGTCTCAAACATGGTACTAATGTCCACCTAGAAGACTACTAGGAAAGTTGGGTTGGGATAAGAGAACATTATCTTGGGACTATGTTTGAGCTAATTATGGGTGTTTGTGGGTTGCATAATGATTTAAAAAGTGTGTCAAAGGCTTTAAGATAGGTATAGGGATAAGTTAGGAATATATTAACTCAAAAAACACTATTATCATCTAAATACTACTTTTAGGTGATTACATGAAGACATATCTAGACTAAATTCTATAAAATTGGGCATGTTATTTTCATTTGAAATATTACCTGGTGTGGAGGAAGCACCTTCACCTTGCCTATAATACCTTATGGATGCTCTCATATTTTCTTGTATTTTTCTTTATTTTTCACTCTTCTCTTCAATTTCCTCATATTTTATCTCTTTAATTTGTGTTTTTTGATGACTTCCCAACCCCATTATTTATATTTACCAAAATAAGCCAATTGCAGATTTAAACTTGAAGAATTTATATTAATTCAAACAAAGTGAATGGAGAATTTACCAAATTCACATAGTTATAGTAGAAAAAAAAACTTATAGTTTACAAAAATGCAAAACAAATGAGGAAAATTCATGGGAAATCTAAGAGAAATTCGTGAATCATAAAGAGTGTGCATGCTTTTGAAAGAACACACACCCTTTTTGATCCATGTAAAAAGGGAAAAAATAATAAATAGGATAAAATATATGGTTTTCAAAGGTCATACATGCTTTATAATTTTACAAAAAAAAATTGACGCTTTCCCTCCAAAATTGCTTTGATTTTAGGCCTAGGGTGTCTCGAACCTAGTCCAAACCTTGTCATGAACCAACCAATTTGATTTCTAAGAAATTTAAGAGATTTTTCATCTTTTTAAAAACATTTTATTAGGAAGATTTTATTATTTAAAAAATATTATATGGGTTTGTAGATTGGAAGGCATAATTTTATAATATATAAATATTTTTAATGTTAGAATATTATTAATAATTATTACTTAAATTCTACATAAAATACTTCATTATGGAATTTATACATATCATTACAAGTTAACTTATAACTTTTTGAATATTAATCAAACATTTATAAAACCTATATCTCAACAATATACACATTGTCAACTATGATTTTTAAAAAAATGATTTTTATGAAGTTAAGGACAAAA
The DNA here is from genome assembly GCA_037957365.1 of Torreya grandis. NCBI lineage: Eukaryota > Viridiplantae > Streptophyta > Pinopsida > Cupressales > Taxaceae > Torreya > Torreya grandis. Next base: position 21,657 of record JARHVA010010626.1, read on the forward strand.
AGTTGTGCCCGTACACTTTTAGTTTCAATCTTATAGTTGCCTTGACTTATAAAATTATATATAAATTATAAATATAATAAAAAATTAATAACAATTATTCTAAAAAAACTTTGAAATTTTACCTATCCTATATGAAGTTTCATACAAAAATTCCTTTGTTTACTCAAAAAAAAGTGTGTTCATATACATGTAATCTCCTTATCTTTTCACCAAAAATACCAACCTATTGTCATAAATGCATCTATTTTTCGCACTTTTATTATTGGAATATTGAAAAAATATATATATTTAGAAACTAAACTCAAAATTACACAAATCATGTTCTTATGTCATTTTCAAATTCTTTTTCTAAGTGTCTCTAACAATCTCTCCATGTTAAACTATTGTTATTTTAAGAAAAAAACTGTCACTTTGTACCCCTTCTTTTGTCCCCCATTATCCTACATCTACCCTCTTGATTTAACCTTTTTTTTTAAAAATAAATAAATAATAATAGTTAAAAAAATAATTAAGTTTTCACCATTGGTGTTAATTGAATGATTGGTTTATAAACATTTTATTCATAAATGTATAAGTGAAGAATAATTGATTTTCTTGTTGAAAGTTTTATCTTTGAAAATATTTGTATAATATTTAAAAAAGTAAAGAAACATTAAATTATTTATGTTGTGTTAATAATAATAATAATAATAATAATAATAATAATAATAATAATAATAATAATAATAATAATATGAATATTGGAGAGGGGAGGTGAAAAGATGAGTTGAACCCTCAACCCCTCCCATTATAGAAGGGGAAACCCAACTCCCCATTCCACCCAATCATATAAAATTCTTGGGACGTTTTACAAATTTTTTCAAACACTGAAGTGTCTAAGGGCCATAACCTGATTACTCCAGTTCCTTGGCACGTAGAGCCTATGACATGTGGCACCCCACTTGCATATTGATTATAAAAATAAATAAATAAATAATACACACACAAAGACACATATAAAGACGACTACTACTACTACTACTACTAATAATAATAATAATAATAATAATAATAATAATAATAATAATAATTTCATAACTATGAACATGAATTGGGGCGGGATGTGGTGCCCCACCCCTAAAACATTTGTGTCAAGCATGCTTGACAAAAACCTTAGCATATTTCCATTTAATTCTCTTTATTTACATTTTTCATGTAATTCTAAATGATTAGACATACATGCACATGCATGCACATGTACAAGAATGTGCAAGCATGTGCGCGCACGCCCGCCGCCCCTCCCCCCCCCCCCTCTTATGATTTTTTTTATTTTTATAAATGAATATTGCCCTTATTCGATACTAATAATTTGTACGATAAACATATTTTAACCCATATGTATTATTTTTTGAATGAGAGCTAATTTGAGGATGAATATGGATATGAATAAAGATAAACATGAAGTATATTTACGTTACAAGAAAAAGTATTTTTTTAAAAAAGGACATTGTAAAAGAAAAGTACAACCTACGAGTTATGTTTTGTATTAATTATTTTGATGGCCTATTCTTATGGAGGTGTGAAGACATTAATAAGATTAATAGCTAAAAATTATTTTTGAAATTAATATTGAGCTATAATTACATTAGAGTTTCCATATAATATATTATTCCATTAGAGAAATGAAAATTATAATATTTGATGACTTCTAGAAAATAATAATTAGTTATTGCTGTATCACTGGCTAAAGAAAGGAAATATTATAGGAAACCATATTGAAACACTAAATGAATGAAACACAATATGTTTATATAAATTCCCCTAGGTGGAATTTTAAATGGTTCATATTTTAATTGAACCTTACATTTAACAACAAACATATGAATGAAAGGAAGAAAACTAATGCTAATCATTCAATAATGGTGAAATATAAAATACATGATTATGCCATAAAATTTGTTCTTTGATGTTGTGAGCAAGTTTTCCTAAACCAAATATCTTTTAGACATTTTAAATAATTAAAAAAGATTAATGCCTTGCCACTTTTTTCAACTTGGTTTAAATCTTTTTGGAAATCAAAGAAAATAAATATTCAAAATTGGAGTTTTCCAAATCAAATACTTGAACCTAATTATTTTAGGATGTTGTTGACATGTGTTTTGGCACACACCAGCATTTTAGGATCATCTCATGAATCACCTCTCTTGAAATGATATTCATGGGAATCTCCCCAATGTTTATATCTATATGGTCGAGGCACACTAATATTCACTCATTGGTTCATTATGTCCATTCCATTTCAAGGGGCCTTTGTTGGTTAGAATACTTTAAAATTCATTTTAATAGGTTTTGGGTACTTGAAAAATGTAAATGATCATGCTTGTTTTGTGATTCATTTACATGGGATTCATTTATGTGTTAAAATTAGGCAAATAAACATCCATTTAGATATTGTCTAATTAGAAATCAACATGTTAGGGTTTGGTTCTATTTTTTTACACATAATTTTTGATGTGTTCATTCAATTGATTTCAACATTCAATAGTGAATTTTCATAATGGAAATAGCTCTTGCAATTAGAAAAATCATTAACATTAGATTGAATTCAAACCCTAGCTAATAAAAAAGTTAATAAAAAATCAAAAAATAAATGAAAGGGAAAGAAAATAGAATGCTAGGATAAAATGAATGTGGAATTATCCTCTATTAAGTTTCAATTAAATATGGAGACTATGGAAAAAAAATTAATACTTGCAAATCAAAAACTTAAAATAGAAATGTAAACCATAAGAGGATAAAACCAAGGATATGTCATTCACCCAACTTAGGTTACATCCATAGAGAAGTTTACAACTCTCTATTGTAGTATAATCCTAGAGAATTACACCCTGTGATAATAAACCTATCACTCACACTATCCTCACTCTATTACACCTATTTTTTATTCCTTCCATACACTAAGCTTAAAATTCAAATAAATGCATAAAAATTAACCTTACAAAATGGCTAAGTAAAATCCCATACTTAAATCCCAATACAAATGAGAAGAAAGAAAAAACTAAGGAGAAAACACATGTAAGAGGGAAAATTTAATCCCACTCCTCATGGAATCACTATTGAGAAAGTGTAAAGGTGGGATCATCATTAAAGTCCTTCCTTCTAAGAGCATCTCAGATGACTTGTTGACTTCTTCCCATGTGCTCATAAGTGGCAGGCCCCACTCTCCATGTGAAAATAAAGGGGTCAAAAGATACCTAATTAGGAATAATACTTGTCCTCACTACCCACATGTCTCCTATCAAATTTTAAAGATTCCAAATGAATTTTGACTTTCTCCCTTTAGACATAATCATGGCTTCACCAAATGCAATCTGCCACATATCACTTTTGACTTTATCTTTTGGACATAATCATGGCTCTACTAAATGCAATGTACGACATGAAAATCAAATGAGTTTTTAATTCAAAAAATTCCTTATAGTGGAGAAAAACGTCCCAATCTACCTCATGCCTTTGTGGATCATGCCACATCACCTCTAAAGCACCTCACTACCTAGTCACACATCCACATCACCCTTGAATAGTAAAAGTGAATAGTGTGAAATGAATAGTGTTTGTGTGAATAGTTACTTCAAACATAATGATTCTCCCACTTGAAGTTAGTATTCATAAATTCCCATAGTTGAACCCATTTTAAAAACTTCTCATCTTGATCTTACTCATCCATGGAAACCAATTGAAGTTGAAAAAATTTCAACTTCACTCATGTGACCATCTTAGTCAACATATCTATAGGGTTTTCATCAGTATGTATCTTCTCTAGCTTCAGTTGTTCCTTCTCCAATATTGACCAAATGAATTGATACCTCAACTAAATATGCTTCATCCTAGAGTGAAATGCTGAGTTCTATGATAATTAAATGTCACTCTGACTATCATTGAAAAGTATACCTTTTCATTTTTGGTTTCCAAACTCCTCCATTAGTCTCTGTAGCCATATCATCTCCTTGCTTTCTTTTGTAGCAACAATATCTTCAACCTCTATGGTATAAATTACCACCACAATCTATAGACATGATATCTAACTCACTATTGTACCACTAATAGTAAACACATACCCAGTAGTTCTTCTACCATCTACATCACCTACCATGTCTGAATCAAAATATCCCCATAAAATAACATCTGATCCACCATAACACAACACTGAATCCATGGTCTCTTTTAGATATCAAAGAATCCACTTAATTGCATATCAATGAACCTTTCCTGAATCTCTCATGAGTCTACTCACCACTCCCACTACATGTGCAATGTTGGGCCTCATACACACCATAACATACATCAAACTACCAACTTTTGATGAGTAAGGGATTTTGTACATGTGATTCCTTTCTTCTTCTATCTTGGAACTCTACTCCTTTGTTAACATGAAGTGGCCTGCCAAAGGAGTCCCAACAAGTTTTGCATTATGCATGCTAAACCTCTCCACCACTTTCTTGTTGAACTCTACGTGTCACAGTGTCAAATAAAATTTCTTTTTATCTTTGGTAATATGCATCCCAAGGGTCTATTGTGTAGCACCTAGATACTTTATAGTAAAATAATCTCCCAACTATCTCTTGAGTATATTAATATCCTACATGCTTGACCCTGCCACCAACATGTCATCTACATACAAAATTAGGATAATATAACTTCCATTATGAAATCTCTTGAAGTATACATAATGGTCATAATGACATCTATAATAACCTTGTTCTAACATAAAAATATTAGACTTAAGATACCATTATCTAAGAGCTTATTTAATTCCACACAAGCTCACCATTAGTTTGCACACTAACTCTTCCTTACCACTAACCTCATAACCCTATAGTTTCATCATGTATATCTCCTCCTCCAAGTCCCCATGAAGGAATGCAATCTTCACATCTAACCATTCTAGATTCAAATATTTTATTGCAACTATACTCCAAATAGTTATAATATAAGTCATTTTAATAACATGAGAAAAAATTCAATAAAGTCTATACCTTTCTTCTGTGTAAACCCTTTCACCTCTAATCTATCCTTGTAATTAATTTTGTCACCATCCTCCTTAAACATGTAAACCCACTTATTTTTTAATGCCCTCTTTCCCTTTGAAATCTCAACCAATTCCCATGTTTGGTTTTCCATGAGAGATTCATATTCCTCATCCATAGCCTGCTCCCACTTCTCCTTGGCATCAACCTACACTACTTATTCAAAGCTTTATGGCTCATCACTATTATTAAGTAACAAATAATTGAATGAAGGAGAAAACCATTTAGGTGGTCTCATTACTCTTGTAAATCTTCTCAAAATAGGATTTTGGGGTTCCTATTATTTTTTTACATTTTGCATTGGTGCCTTTAGGATATTTTCATTCATGATGTCCATAAACACTATTTATTCTTTCTTGGATTCCTCTTGATTATTATCCTACAAGTGATCCTTATAAATGATTTTCTCATTGAATACCACATCTCTACTCTAGATTATTTTCATATCTTCTTCATTCCACAACTAGAATCCAAAGTTATCAGTACTATAGCCAATGAAAGTACATTTTTGAGATTTAGCCTCTAACTTGGATCTATTCTTTTTATTAATAAGTGTAAAATATTCACAACCAAAAAATGTTAGAAAAGAATAGTCAACCTTCTTACTACTCCATGCCTCATCTGGTATACCACCATATAAGGCAATTAAAGGTCCTTTGTTTATCAAGTACATAGATGTATCAACCCCATCCACCCAAAACTATAATGGTCTGCCTACATGCAACCTCATACTCCTAGCACATTCCATGATGGTTTTGTTCATCCTTTCTGACACACCATTTTGATGTGGTGTTCTTGAAACTCTTCTCTACCTTCAGATTCCATTTTGTGAAAAAGGGTCATTAAACACCTTACTATAGTACTCCCCACCATTATCTGACTTGAGGTACTTTAATTTTAGACATGTCTCATTTTCAACTAAATCTCTCCATCTCTTGAATGTGTCAAATACATTAGATTTATTTTTAATACAATAAACCCAAACTTTACTATTAGCATCATAAATGAATGTGACATACTACCTTGAACCACCAAGTGAAGATACCTAAGTAGGTCCCCATACATCTGTATGTACAAGCTCTAGATTCCTTATTTTCTTGGTTGGTCCAACCTTCAAAAATTGCACTCATTTCTATTTTTTGTAGATACAGTGCTCACATAAGTCTAAGTCTATCTATTTGAGACCTAGGAATATCCCCTTGAGTGAAGTATTTTCAATCACTTTTCACTTATGTGGCTAAGTCTATAATGCCATATTGCTACATCTACACCTAAAGTAGCTAAATCACAAGATGAGTTAGAAAAACGACTGGATAAATACAAAGTACCCACTTTCTCATCTTTGGCCACCACTAGAGCACCCTTGGTAAATTTTCATGAGTCACTAGTAAAAGTGACCACAAAATTGTCACTTCCCAACTATCATGTAGAAATCAAGTTTATCTTCAACTTTGGAATGTGCCTAACATCCTTAATCACCCACATGTTCCCATTCTACAGTTTCACACCTATGCTACCATTTCCAACAATGTTGTAAGGATCATCATCACCAAGATACACATGTCTAAAATCACCTTGAACATAATCTCTAAAGTAGTTTGTGTTATGAGTAACATGAAATGAAGCACTTGAATTTAAAACCCAAGATTCATGAATGTTATCCAAAGAAAGTATATGAGTATTTTGTATTGTATCACCTACTAAATTTACCTCCTTGTTACTTTCATGTTGGTCCATTCTAGATTTATTTTAAAGATTCCAACATTCTTTCTTTGTGTGACCTACTTTCCCATAATGCTAGCACTCCATATTTTTGGTGGATTTTGACCTTGAACCTTTCCTTGATTTTTCAAGGTTTCCTCTTCCTCTGGTATTTTATCTACCTCATGTCTTCAAGGATAATGAATTTCTTGATGTGGATGTCTCACTCATGATTTTACTCTATATTTCCTCATTAAGGATCACACCCACCACATCCTCAAACTTGAGCTTTGTGTTATTCAAGAGAAATTTGCTCACTACCATGACCAAAATGTTATAGCTTTCAGGTAAGGAACACAAAGTGAGGAAAATGTTGACATCATCATCAAAGTTAATACTAACATAATCTAACTGACTATTAACCATATTGTAATCATTTAAATGGTTAGAAACATAGCCATTTTCATCCATTTTCATATTAAATAATTTTTTTCATTAGAAAAGTCTTGTTGGAGGCAAAAGGTTTTTTGTATAACTTTCCCAAGGATTTCATAAGATTCTCTATAGTCTTCTCCTGGGATATGTTGAATTCTACCATTGAAGCAACACATAATCAGATTGTCCTAAGGGATTTTTTTTCTAGGAAATTCCATTGCTCATCGATCATAGTTTGAGGTCGTCTTGATTTTCCTCCCAACAGTAAGAAGATGTCCTTTTCATATATGTAGTCTTCCATCTGCATTTTACGTAACCCAAAATTTTGACCATTAAATTTATCTATCTTTGACTTGCCATCTTTTTTCATATCTCCCACTCAAGCTAAAAATCCTTTAGCTTCCTGTAAATTAAATTAAGTAGCAACAACCTTGCTCTAATACCACTTGTTAGGATAAAATGAATGTGAAATTATCCTCTATTAAGTTGAAATTAAATGTGGAGACTATGGAAACAAAAATTAATGATTTCAAATAAAAAACTTAAAACATAAATGCAAACCATAAGAGGATGACACCAAGATTATGTGGTTCACCCAACTTGGGCTATGCCCATGGAGAAGTTTATCACTCTCTATTGTAGTAGAATCCTACATAATTATAACCTATGATAATAAACCTGTCACTCACACTATCCTCACTCTCTTACACCTATTTCATCTTCCTTCAATACACCAAGATAAAAAACAAGCTTACATAAAAAATACATGCATAAAAATGAACCTTAAAAAATGGCTAAGTAAAATACCATACTTAAAGCCCAATACAAATGAAAAGATAAAAAACTAAGGATAAAATACATGTGAGAGGAAAAATTTCATCCCATTCCTCATGGCATCACTATTGAGAAATAATGTAAAGGTGGGATCATCATTTAAGTCCTTCCTTCAAAGATCATCTCTTAATGCTTTGTTGACTTCTTCCCATGTGCTCATAAGTGGCACATCCCACTCTCTATGTGTAAAGAAATGGGTCAAAAGATACCCAATTAGGAATAGTTCTTGTCCCCACTACCCTACATGTCTCCAATAAACTTTTGAATATTTGAAATGACTTTTGACTTTTTCCCTTTGGACATAATCATGGCTCCACCAAATGCAATGTCCCACATATCACTTTTGACTTTCTCCTTTGGACATAATCATGGATCCAACAAATGAAATGTTCCACATGAAAATAAAATGAATTTTTAATTCAAAAAATTCATCATAGCAGAGAAAAATTTCCCACTCCACCTCATGCTTTTGTGGGTCATGCCACATCACCTTTGGAGCCACCTCACTGCCTAGTCACACATCCACATCACCTAAGAAAATTAAAAGTGAATAGTGCCTAATAAATAGTGTTTGTTTGAATTGTAACTTTACACTTAACATAGAAGATTACAATGGTGAGGATAAATTTAGGATCATGATCATGTGAACTCCATAAACTAATTTCTAATTTATTCAGAGCTTGTATAACTAAAAATAGAGCCAGTGAAAGATCCTAGGAAGAACATACAAATAAATAACATCCACCACCACCATATACATATAAAAATAGAATTAAATAATATAAGTCTTATATTAATCATGAATACATTATTTGATAATCAAGTCAGAGTTCATTATAATCATTATCCCTAAATTTTACTAGGATAATAGGAGAGTATTTGAGAGAGAGAGAAAATAAAAGAAAAGTATAGAAAATGAAAGAGGATAACTTCAAATCCCTTATGTGGAAAATAAAATCCAACATTTTAACCCTTAAAATGAGGTAATATATAGATAATAGCCTTTATAAGGGATGATTTTGCCTCCAAAAAAGCTTAAACAACCAACCACCATTAAGACTCTAGCTACCTCCATCTCCATCCTCTCCTTCCAAATTCACCACTTTTACTATGCACTTCCTAAAAAGTGACCAAAACATAAGTTAAAACAAGAAATTAAAATAAATGAATAGAAAATTACACTCTAAAATGTGAACATATTTTTCCATAGGTAAAGCCACATAGAATTGAGGCTACCATTATGTCTAGGTTGGAAACAACTTCCTGACAATGTGAATGGTTCAAATATTCTACACTACATGCTCAAGTTATGTAATAAAAATGGAAGGCACATCAAAAAACACCCTTGTAGACCTATTCAGGATTCTATCAGACATGAGGTCTTTTTTAAGTTACTTTTTGAAACTTTTGAATGTTAGTGCTAATTAGGTTTTTGAAGCCGAATAGCACTAAGCGTATGTTGAGCATGGTAATAGGCTTGATCATGTATCACTTATCTAATTATAACTATGTTCCAAACATTGGATTTGGCAAGGAAATTTTTTTGGAAGTCCATGACCCAATTGGGGTTTAGAACCTAGAAATACACTAGGGTAAAATATTAGTGTTTAAGGGGTTCAAAATCTTGAATACCATTAAAAATAGTCGATAGGGTTTTGGTAGGGAAAAATATTACAACATAGGTGATTAGGGATTTAGGGTATCAAAACCCCACATAGAACTTAAAGGGGGTCCCGATATACCTGTCAACCTAGTTGAGGCTTGGGCCCTCGATTATAAATATGGAATGGATGGGGGATGACCCCCAACCTAGTTAAGGATCCGTCCCCAATTAATAAAGGATCCCTGTAACTAAATGATACATAGACCTCATAAGGAAAATATTCTTAACTAGCACTAAGAATCACCCTAGCCATTAACACAGACCCGAAGTCTAAACTTTGACTAAAAAATAAAATAGACACAATTTTGAACATATAAATAAAGAGAGTTTTTACTTTAATCAACATTGAGCTATTAAATGACTCCCTTACTATAAATAATTCAAGTTTAGGGACTTGATTAGGTTTAGGGAGTTATACTTTTTCAAAATTAGACAAACTCATAAATAAAACATTGATTAGATAAAGAAGATGGGAAATAGGCCAAGAGAGACATAATTGGATAAAATGACAAGTTTTTTCACCTAAAACCAATAAGATTTTACAAGTACAATATGAGGGCACATAAGTCTCTTTGAGGAGAAGTTCCAAACATGAAACTTGTTCAAATTATCCTAGTGAACATGATGGGGAAGGTTCAAAAAGATTAAATTGGATGGAAATCAAAATGACTGCCAAGGCAAAATTAGAGACCTAAGTAAGTCAGCGAACAACTATTCTAAAAAACCCACAAGTAGGATTAATGTCTCAAAAATATGATTCTGCTTAGAGAGTAAAACATGAAATTTATCCACACTAGTGTAATTTAGAGTATGGAATAGGTCTCAAGGATTAAAAAATCATGGAAATAAAATTGAGCTTATCAAAGAAGCTATAGGGAGATGAGAGAGAAGGTAGGAAAGAATGACACATGAGTAGAAGTGTAGTAAACTATGTTTTAGTACCAAGTTTTATATATGAAACTTTACTATTTAAACTTGGTCATCATATGGGATAGTTTTTGAGATCTTGAAGGGTATATAAATTGAAATTACATCCTAGAGTAGGTTGAGAGAGCTTAGAGAGATAGGATTTAGATGTAAATTGGGAGGTCAGAACTCCATTTTTAGACTAAGTGTAAAATATAAAGTTGACTTACATAGATGTGGCCTTTCCAATGGTGATTTTTTTAGATCTTAGTTTAACATGAAAAATGAGATGGACCACAAATTAAACTTGTGGGTTTTGAGACTAAAGAATAGTTAGTTCAAGCTAGAGCAATGCAAAAGATAAAAAAAGAAGTTCCCTAATCTTGGAATAATTAGGGCATGTTGTGTAAGAAATAATAGATGTGAAATACACAAACAATAATTAGAATATTTTTAACTCTATCATAAACCATTTTTTTTGACCAATTATATATTAAATTTGTGGGAGTAAATTTACACTATTATTTCTTGCCTTTGAAGTCAACTTCAAATTGTAATACAAAAATATTAATAAATGGAATTTATCAAAACTAAAAGATGTAATCAAATTATAAGAGATTAAAATATTCACTAAAATAATAAAATAAATTTATCACAAAGTTATGTGATTTTTATCAAGGCAATTTCAAATCTAGTTTATGATGAATTTTTGTTAAGCATATTTTAGTTGTTAAATTCATTTTGGAATCCAAACAATTTTTTTGGTTTCTTAAAAATAAAAATATTCCATTGCTTATATCATGGATAATCAGTTCTAATGCTTATAAAATTTATATTTTTTGTAAATCAAAACAAGGGTGATTTTATACATGGTTTATCCAAATTTGAGTTGGTGTATTTTGTGTCATTTAGGAGTGTATTTTATTGTGGTGTTGTTAAACTACTATTTTCCCTATATAAATTATTTTGTGGATATGCTACACTCTTTTATCTTAAATTTTTTTTTATAGCCTTAGTTCAAGTTCTAAGCCTTAAATTTTTTTCATTTATATAAGGCTTTAGTTACCACAAGTTTAGGTCTTGAAGAGGTGTGATGTTGGAAATACATTTTGTTATTGGCTTAATTATTCCTCAATAGTTACAAGTCTAAAAATTATTTTTCTAGAATGTTCATATGCCTTGTTTATCTTTTAGTAGATCCTAACTAAATTTTATCTATTTAGTGGTTATGGTGATACCCAAAAAAGGGTATCTACATTCACTTAAGTGTATGCCTAATAAGTCAAGGCCTGATGCCTTTGATTTTGAAGCTAATGTTCATTTTGGTAATGAGTGAACTACATTCAATCTTAATTTTGTATATAAAATTGATCATTATATATATGTAGGAAGCTTGGGGAATGGGTGTGGAAATAGAGAACTAACCCTTGGGATGTCTCCCTAGTTTGGGAACTAACAAATAACTTTAGAGTGTTCTTTGAACACATGTTTAATAAACTAGTCATGTTTAATATGTTTCTTATTGATTATCCATACATATTAAGATTGTTTTTATTTGACGTGAGTTTCCTTAAGATTGTTAGATATGTATTTCTCCTTGTTTTACATGTCTTTAGATTATATATTATATAGTATTAGTATGGAATCTCCCTTGGTCATGCTTAGGGTGGTGATCTTATTATAAATTAATTTTTTCCTTAATTCACAACTATTTTTCCATTATGTGTGTTGACTTGGGATTTATGTTTCAATGTCTTCATGATTTATTAAATCAATAACTTATAATTAAGTTAGATTTTATATTTAGGACATAAAATTAATGTGACTTATTCCTTTTCCTTAATAAATACATTAATTTAATTAATTCATAAGCCACATTTGAACTTAACCCTTACTCTTATGTCCATATTCTACTTCTTAGTGAAACCTTGTGGTAGGAAGTAAAATGATATTAAATAAATCATTGAGTAATTATTGTGCCACACTCTAGTTATGATGTTGAAAGCATAATAAAAAATAAAAAATAATTAAGTGATAGTAGATAGACAAATAGACAAAATTGAATTTAATCAAACATATTTAAATAGTTAAACATCATTCACTTAACTAAATAAAAAAGATAACATACTATTTAAAAGTTTTGGGAAAAATAATTGGGCATGATAGATAGTTTAGAGGTACACCATGCATAAAAGATAATACTCATCCTCCATCATATGGAAACCAAATATATTGTATATTTATATAATTACAAAAACATCAACATCACATAATATTATCACATTTAATGACAATGAGATTTTTTTATGATGATTTAGATAGACATGCACTTTTTATTCAAGATTATATCAATAAACAACACATACACAGTGTCATAGCCAATAACATGTCAAATTAAAATGCATGTATAATGAAACTTCTTCACACTCTTGGGTACACATAATAGGATATTTAAGATACATCCAAATTTATTAAATAATTTGATGCACATATACAGAAAAGTCTCGAGCCTATGATGCTACCTATTTAGGTTGATTTAAAATCAATGGAGACTCAGTTCCTAATTTTACTAATAACAAGGGTATTTGACATGTTATTAGTATGCCCTTGGATATATATGTTCCTCACATGGCCATCCAAGTACATTGATGTCTTAAATATATATTTTATAGGTAGGTGATCATAGTTTTAGGCATTTGATATGAATAAAATTTATAGGTAGTGGTAAATCTTCTTCCTCCCCACCACCACCATAATTGATTATTACACATATTTAAGATCATTTTTTAGTGTAATTTTTTTTACCTATGCACATATACAATTAATTTAGAAAAGAGTAGTACACCCTCCTAGACAACAAGATTCACATCATTTATTTATTTAGATTTTAAATAGATCTTCATCTTCTATAGGGTGTCTTAAGGTATTACCTAGGATGGTTTAGTATATTCCATAGTGAACACAAGAAGTAAAATATTATCCTACTACAAAATGGATTCCACCAAATCATATGCCCTCTAGAATTATGTATCCTATACAATATTTTATGATCAATGATCAATATAGTTACATTACAATAACTTTTTCCTTTTTAGATTTAGATTCATCTACATGTATCACTTTTTATTTTAAATAATTGCCCTCCCATTAAATGATACATGCAAAAATTATGGTCCTCTCATTGATGGGGTCATTGGCTAGATTATTATATATTTTATATACCTCTCAAATAAATAAATAAAAATTAATATTTCAAAAATAAAAAACATTCAATTTTTTTAAAAATAAAAAATCATTTAAAATATTCTCAAAAATAAAAAAATAAATGTTTGAGTATGACATGAGTTTATAGTTTACTTCTTTATATATGTTACTTATCACATTTTTTAGTAGATGGCATATTTTTCATACACACATGATTTTCATGAGGTATATGAGTCTGATATAGGACATGCATATTATACATGAATTTCTAGATGTTGGATTGCCTCTTACATAGTGGCCCTGCCTGTGATGGGGAAATATTATTCTATATGTTATATTATCAATATTTATATCTATCTATGACCTCTCTCCCATGTTGAGATATATATATTTTATAATTGTCTTACTAGTTACTTGTATATTACACTGTACTACCTAGATATACTACTATGATATGATGTGACACTAATACATATGGATGGTATAGACTTATTATCAATTATTATATTTTGTTTTGAATAATATGCTTAACATTTTTTGGTTATTATGTTTGGCTACTTGCAATTGTGTGAGACATATTATTATCATTTTTATCATTTTTTTATCCTTTAAATATGGCCCTTAACATTGCTTGTTGTGACATGTTCATGTCCCTTGTATGTGTGCCTTGGCCTTATGTATAATATTGTGTGACATTGTATGCTATGCTTATTGAGCTTGTTATAATTGATTAGTGGTGTGATGATTCATATCATGCACTTTTACCATTTAGTATTATTTAGAGATGGTTAATTTACTACATTCATAAGTGTTATCTCTATCTAGATATGATGTCACTTATTGCCTCACATTACATATGTTTCATTCATGCCTTGATATAATACACTATAATATTATACCATACTCTCCACGTGTTGACATGATTATATATTTATATCATGATACAATAAAATATTATTTTGAGATGATTGACTTGCATGCTACATCCATCATCTCAAAAGGGGGCATCTACATAAATTATTTTTAAAATTTATCATTTTATGATACTTTCTCTCTTACAATAACCTGTCAAGTTTTAATCTCTCTAAGTGCATGTATTAAAGGGTGGATTGGGAAAGGGGTAGGTAGACCTTTGGTGATTCACAAGATGGTTGTCCCATATACCATTTCCTAAAACCACTACAAGTTATACTTATCTAACTTAGTAAGTAATTAAAACCCATTTATACACTCATATAAGTAATTTACCTTTTAAAATATCCCCTAACTAAGTATACACTCAATTTTATTCATTTTTTTTACTATGTTGGTCTCATCGATTGATAATTCAACACATGTTACATAACTCTATCGACCCAACCAACCTAGATCGAGGCCTAATGAATATATTTTCCACCAAATAAAACTAACATGGCCAACCTTATCAGTGAAATTCCTAAAAGGTTTTAGGGTCAATCCTTGGATATAAATACCCCCTTTTCTTCATTTATAAATAGTGGAACATTCATTTTCTCATTGACACAACTCACAATTATGCTATTTCTACATTAGAGGAGTCATTACTTAGGGTTTTGCCTTGGAGGGAAAGAATTTTATCTTATGGGAATGTCTTGCATGTAAAGTATGAATATTTTAGCCTAGACTTGATTTTTATGGTGTGATATTTACAAAGACACAATGATCTCTTATAAATCACCATTATCCAAGAGAGAGATTGAGGCATGATAGGTTCAATTCTAGGTAAGTATTCCCAGTTTTTACTTTTTTATTTAGTAGATTAGCTATTGCACAAAGTATTAGGATGGATGTTATACTGCTTGCTTAGTTTACCTATATATTGAATTGAGTAGATTTATCTTTGCATGTTTTATTTTATTTATTTAATTATCCTACTTTATGACACAAGCTTTAGTAAGCACTAGATTAGATATATTTTATGCATTGTAGGCTTAACTAGGGTTATTACATAATATCATTTTCTTAGAAGCTTTGTAACCCTATCCTTTGGTGTTATGTAATAAGATATACCTTAGTTTTAGTGGATCCTATTTGATTATGAATCGATATAAATATATATACAATGAAGATATATATTTTACAATTGTCTTGGTAGTTGCTCATATATTACATTGTGTTACCTAGATATGGTACTATGCTATGATGTGACATTGATATATGGATGTTATAGACTAGTTATCACTCATTATATGTTATGTTAAGTAATATGATTAAAATTTATTTCTTATTATTTAAGGCTACCTGTAATTATGTGTGAAACATATTTATGTCATTTTTTATGATTTTTTTATGGTTTAAGTATGGCCCTTGACCTTGTTTATTGTCACATGTTCATGTCCCTTGTATGTGTCCTTTGTCATAATGTCTGATATTCTATGACATTATATGTTGTGATTTTTGAGCTTGTTGTGCTTGATTAGTGGTGTGTTGATCCATATCATGCACTTATACCATGTACTATTATTCAAGAATGGGTATTTTACTATACACACACACACACACAGACAGACAGACGCACGCGCACGCACACACACACACACACACACACACACACACACACACACACACACACACACACACACACACACACACACACACACACACACACACACACACACACACACACACACATGATGCCACTTATATGCCTCACATTACATATTATTCATGCATGTCTTTATCAATTACACTATACTATGATAACATACTCTCCACATGTTGACATGATTATACCTTTATCACATGATACAATAAACTCATATTTTGAGATGATTGACTTGTAGGCTGCATCTATCATCTCAAAAAGGGATGTATACACACATTATTTGACTTTGTATTTATTACAAGAACCTATCAAGTTTTAATATCTCTAAGTGCATGCCTTAGAGGGTACACTAGGAAAGGAATGGGTAGACCTTTGGTGCTTCACAATATTTTTGGTCCCTATACCATTACCTAAAACCACTACAAGTTACTTTTATTCAACTCTATAATTAATTAAAACTTATTTATACACTCTTCTAAGAAATTTAACTTCTAAAATAGCCCCTAACTAAGAATGCAATCATTTTATTCATTTTGTAACTATGTTAGCCTAGTTGATCTTGTTGGGAATTCAACACATGTAACAAAACTCTATTGTCCCAATCAACCTAGTTTGAGGTATAATGACTATATTTCCCACCAAACAAAATTAACATGGTTGAAATTATTGGTGAAATTAATGGGAGGGTTTAGGGTCAATCCTTATATATAAATACCCCCTTCACTTAATTTATAAATAGAGGAACATTCACTTTTGCATTGTTATAATTTGTAATTCTCCTATTTCTACATTGGGGGAGTCATATCTTAGGGTTTTGCCTTAGAAGGAAAAAATCTTGTCTGATGGAAATTTTTTGGATGCAAAGTATGAGGATTTTAGGCTAGACTAATTTTTATAATGTGATCCTTACAAAAATAGAATAACCTCTTGTAATTCGCCATTTTCCAAGGGAGAGATTGAGGTATGATAGGTTCAATGCAAGGTATGTATTTCCAAATTTTACTATTTTATTTAGTAGATTAGATATTGCATAAATTATAAGGATGAATGTTGTACTCCTTGCTTAGTTTATTTCTACATTGACTTGATTAGAATTATATTTTCATTTTTTATTTTATTTTCCTAACTATCCCCTTTGTGTTACAAGCTTTAGTGAATACTAGATTAGATCTATTTTATGCATTGTAGGCCTATATAGGGTTATTACATAAGTTAATTTCTCTAGAGGCTTTAGAACCCTCTCCTTTGGTGTTTTGTAATAATATATCCATTAGTTAGGTTTTTTAGTGGATCCCAATTGGTCATGAATTAATATAAATATCTATGCAATGATATGTTTCATAAGACTACCTTCTCTAAGCTTGGAATCTACTAAGTAAGATAAGTAGTACATCCATCCTAATTTATTTCATACATTTTTGTGAACCCAATGTGAATCTAACCTTTTTAATTTTTAAATTTCATTTAAAGTCAACTGGATCAAGTTTATCAATCTAGTTTTATATTCTATGCTTAGGTTTTCAACCAGATCAAACCTACTGACCTAGTTTTATTTTTTGTGCCCATGTTTTCAACTAAATCAAACCTATCAATCCAATTATATATTTTATACCTAGGTTTATAACTTCATATTGATCTATTTTTATTTTTTATGTGTAAGGTTCAACTTATTAGGTCAAATTGATTGATCTATAAATTTATTTTGCCTTTTGTGCCTAATTAAATCGACCTACTCAATTTCATTCTTTTATGTATTTTAGTCTCAGCTAACTAAATTTATTTGATTTATCTAGTTTTTTTTTCCCCACTTATATCAATCTTATTTCAACTAGATCAACTGAATCAATTTTGTTCAATAACACTATTTTCTACCTTTACAAGATCAAAAACTTACCTAGATGGCCTAGTCAAATAATAATTCAATATTTTTAGAAAAATTGCTAAATTGAACTTATCAATATTGTTATATCTCCAAGATTAATTCTAAACAAAATCATTTTTCCATTTTGTTAATTTTAATAAAATTTCATTTTCTACCTTTAAGTTAAAAATCAAATTTTGTATTGTTTTCCCTAGTTTTTAAATTCTATAAAATTATACCCACATAGTTAATTAAATTGAATGGATTGATCTAGTTATGTGACTATTTTATGCCATCAAACTGAGTATATTAGGTTGATTTTATTTATTATAGCCTATTTTGCAATAGGCTGAGTTGATCAACTTGACTTTATTCTATATTATTTGCCCAACTAGATTAACCTACTCGATCTTGTTCTGTATGTTTCAATTTTATAGCACAGGAAAAATAAATTACAACCACTTTAAATTTTTAGCTAGTCTCTTGTTTATTTTCTTTAAAAAAATTACAACTTGGTTTTTGATAAAATTAATTTTCACCTTTATTTTCATCTTGATTGGCTTTCCCTAAAAACTATTTACCAAAAATTTTGAAACTAATTAGCCACTATCATGAAGGTCTACATGATATTTTATTTACAGTCCTTATCTATCATTTACAAATATCATGGAATGAAGGGCTTTCCCTAATACTCATAGCCATATTACAAAGCTAAACATGATCTTTAGTTTCCATATTCGTCACAATATTTCATAAATTCTTAGGATTTCCCATTGTAATGAATCTTATGAATCTAACCATCAATTTAATTTTGTGGTGCACCAGTTAGTGTTTTGCACCAAGAAGTTACTCTTAACATACCCTTTAAATAAGTGGGTTATGGGAGTGACACTTCCTCCATAGTTAGTGATTTGAAACATTCGACCAACACTATCTAGTGTAAAAGTCAATATGTTTATAAGCCTACATTATCTCTCAAAAAAATTAGTAAAACTTCTTGATATTATTTTTGGATAATTAGTTATCATCTACATTACATTATTATTTTTTGTTGTTTTCCATTCTATGTTGTATTGAAAACTGTATTAGCAAACATTGATACAAGTTTTGTGTTGTGATTTTAAACTTTAGTTGTGTTTTCCTATTTTTCCAATTAGATCAAATAGATCAACTCAGTCAATTTACATATTTTTATATTTTCATTCTTTTTAAACTAGGTCAAGTTGCTCAACTTAGACTGATTCTAAATATTTTTATTATCCTGCTTACCCAACTAGATCAACCAACTGAATTTAGTATATGTTGGCTAACATAGTTGTTCTTTATAATATTTAGTTTTTATCTATTCAAAAACTAACTAGATCAACCAACCCAATTACTTACCTATTAGTCGACATAGTTCATTTTTTGACTAGAATCAAACTTATTTGGCCGATCTAGTCCAATTAGTAGTTGACTTAGTTTTATTTCTAAAAATTTTCCCTAAAAACAATATGCACATTATATTTATGCTTTCCACATTACTCAACATCATGAAATCACTTATCAAATTTTTTCTTGACAATCTTAACCCATTTATAAGATACATGGGTTGTTCTTTCTAACTCGCCCTATCCACCTAAGAGGATAATCTCTCATTGTGACTTTATTCCCACCATTAATATAACTCCATTAATTACAATATGGTTCATATTACCCAAAGTGATGATATAGATAGATCTAACCTATTTCACACTTTTCATGATAATACCCTATCTAAACTTCCTTAGTATACCATTGGAATAATCGATACTAACATAAAAAACACTCCTATAGGGAATGTTCCTATCAAAAACATTCCTATCCCTAACCTTGGGAATGCTTCTCATTCCAACACTAATAATCAAACTATTAGCAACCAAAATACACCAATCTATACCACTCAAATTCTTGATCAAAAGGTTCAATAAATGAATGTTATGTAAACATCCAATAATTATTTAATGATGCAAATGCAACATCACATATTTTAAATCACTAATCAACCTCATTTTATAATGCCCCAACATTTTATTCCTCCTCCTCTTATAGATGCCAATGGGAATATCATCCTCAACCGCTTAAACATAAAATAATCAAAATGAATTTTTATCTCCCTTTATAGTATCCATTTATATTGGAAATATATCTCCATCCATTAAATATGATGTAACTAATGATCATGCTATTTTCTTTGAATCATTTGGTAATCTATAGAATGAATGGATCAAAACTAATACTTTTTCTACAACCAAAATTTTAGTTAAAACATTTATATAATATGCTTTAGTATGGTATAATCAACTCCCTTAATATTCTATATCACAATTATAATATTTGGTCAATGTTTTACTTAAATAATTTCAACAAAAGGATCTCCCATAAAATTATATTAGTCATTTTCTCAAATCTAGGCATTACCCTTAGAATCAAATCATTCTTTCATCAAAATATGGAAATAATTATCTCATAAATTAGATCATAACATGACTAATGATAACATTTTTAAAATTATTTTTCATTACTTTAACACCTTCTCTTCAATATAAGGTTTCAAATTTTTCTCCACAAACTCTAAATGAAGCATTTAATCAAGTTAAAAGACAAGAATTCCTTATGAAATAATTTTATCCAACCCATATCTCAATCAAGGATTCTATCCAATATTAAACTAATGCAATTAGGAGTGCTAATTCATAATCTCAATTTCCTCCAACACAAATAGGAGTTGTCAAAATAGATAATCAAATTCCTTTATACTGACCATTAATGGTAACAAAAATGATGCAATTATTATCTTCATCTAAACCCTTCACCTATAATAATAGATCCCCCTCCCCCCCATCATGGTATAATCATAATAAATTATGTTGGTTCCATGATGATATTAGTCACTCTCATGAAACATGTCTTGAGATTATAAAATTTATAGTTTTATTCATGTTAGGCGACACATTTGACCAAGATGCTATGATCAAATTACATCATAATGATTATCTAAAAGCTTCTTAGAAGAATTAGGTTACTAAACCTATACCCTCAAAAAGTCAAAAATCCTCTTCTACATCTAATACACAATATTCAAATGATAATATTTATGCAATTGATATCAATTATGATCAATATTACATCAAATATCATTATGTGAACATAGATAAATTCAATTATAGACGTAAACCTACTCACAAATATAATGTAATGAAACCTAAGAAATCTTCTATTCATGAAGAATTTCTTAAATATATTATAATTACTGCACCCACATTTTTCAAACTAAATGATGAACCACTTCCATAATAATAAGCCTATCCTATCGAATTTAGGATCAATAATAGCCTCATTCAAAATGTTCTAGTAGATGAAGGACTAGGTATTAATTTCACCTCTTTTTGACTAATTCAATAATTTAAATACACCAAAAAATATCAAATAAACATGCCTCATATGTAGAGGATTTAATAAAACCAATCAAAAACCACTTGATTACATTTGGTTCCCACTTACCATTAGACCCAAGACAATTCACACTAAGTTTATAGGTCTTGATCTTCCTTTATCTTACAATATGCTTCTTAGTGTACCATGGACACACTATATGCATGCCATTGCTTCTTTAGGTAGTAAATGTGTCAAATTCATACACAATGGAAAATGTTACAAACATAAAGATGATCCTAATCCATGGAACATTCAATCACCAAACCCTAAATCCCAATATCACATTCCTACTATTTTTTATATCAATAGTCCACCTCTCCCTAAATTTCTTAAAACATATTCTAGTTTACATGTTACTCTTACATATTTAGATGATAATGAACCAAATGAATTATAAAATACTTGTAATACCAATTGGATACCTCATTATATAGTAGAATGGATCCCTCTTTATTTACTCCCACATGATCTTACCATTCCATTAATCATGGTACTACTGATACTCTCCCTCCATGCAATGCATATGAATCCTCTTACATAAATGATTATTTTACTTGTAATTAATATAGAGTAGAGAAACTTTTAGAAGATCCTTTAACTATATATTCTCAAAAAGTTATCAACATAGATGTTTCCAGCTTTGATTCTCCTATGCAAACTAATGCATGCACTATATATCACACCTATGATGACAATGATATTATGGCCCAAACTTAAACTACCTATCAACATGTAATAACCCATATTTTTCATGATCTTATTTAAAAACTTAGAAAAACCTATGTGGATGATCTTATTACTAAAACCAAACATTGTCATATCATCTTCATTATTTATTTGTCATATTTGATTGAATCATTGAATAAAAATTTAGACTTAACCCATTAAAATGTGTATTGAGTGTTACTTTTAAGTATTGGATTTTGTAGTCTCCCACTAAGGCATTGATGTCGAACTAGATAAAATAAAAGACATTATCAACATGTTTATTCCTCATTCCATTCCATACATATAAAAATACCTTTATAAACTTGGGTTAATTCACCATTTTATTCTAAAACGGCTTAAAGTATCTACTCTGTTACTTTCCTTGTCAAAAAGGGTAAT
The DNA here is from genome assembly GCA_037957365.1 of Torreya grandis. Classification (NCBI taxonomy): domain Eukaryota; kingdom Viridiplantae; phylum Streptophyta; class Pinopsida; order Cupressales; family Taxaceae; genus Torreya; species Torreya grandis. The sequence goes on from JARHVA010010626.1 coordinate 44,453, forward strand.
AATTTATAATGGATATATTCATTGCAAAAATCATTTGATAGCATGTAAAAATATTTGATTCATCCTCCTATTATTTTACCGCCTTAAAATAATCAACTATTAATATTATATAGGTCATTTATCCCCATATCAGTTGGGGCAATGTTTATTAAATAAAATAACACTAGTATAGAATATATTATCTATTATCTTAGCCAGATCTTAATCAAATATAAAAAACATTATATAAAAGTATAATGTGAGTGTTCAACTATCGATTTCATGCCTAAGAATCTATGTCAGTATATGCTATGTAAAACTACATATGTCATTGTCCATTATGATTCACTTCATAATTTTTTATTCATAGCTTTCTTACCTAAATAGAATTGGTGAATGGATGGTCTTATTAATGGAATTTGACTTCTAAATTATTACACAAAAATATGTCAAAGGTTAGGTCATCATAAATAAACTTTTGTATGACTCCTTACCACCTAATCACCTTCAAGATACTCTTATTAGTGAAGAGATGCTTTATATTGAAGGTTTTAACCAAGCAATCTCACTCAAATATTATTTCCATAACTTCACCGTTGATCTAGAAATAAACAAACACGTTTAAACTGGCCCTCAACCTACTACTATTTTATCTAAAGTAGTCTTTGATCAATTACTAGTAGTTATAATTGACTTGAATGAATACACTTAGAAAACTCACTTTGATCATGCAAAATGCCTTCAAGGAGCTGGATTGGGATGTGTTTTAACAAATCTCCATGGTAAAATCATAACTCTAACATTTTTATTAACCTTTTATGTCACTAATAATATGGTTGAATATTAAGATCTTATACTAGGAATGCAAGTTAAAATCGATTTAGACATCCCATATTTACATGATTTAGGTGATTCACAACTTATATGCCATCAATTTAATGGAGATTATTAATGTAAAAGTTAAAACATCACATACCATTAAATTACCACTATACTTTCCAAATAATTCTCTTGTTTCACCATTGAACCAATCCCATGAGAGCAAAATGCTATAGTTGATTATATCACTTCATTAGAATCTCTATATCATCCCCATCAATTTCTTAATTATTACCAATTCTTTATCCAAATGAAGAAGTCACCTTCTTCTTTACAAAATAAAAATGATTCTCTAATTCATCACATAAAATATATCACTATTCATTAGAGCTAATGGTAAAAACATATCTTATAATTCATCGAGTACCATACTTACTCTAGAGGTAGATTCTCATGAAAATACCCAAACACACAAACAAGTTTATAAATATATATTTTGATGTAACACCCTCTATTATCATAACACAAAAGGTACCTTACTTAGTTGTGTAATGCCAAATAAGTTACTTCTCTCCTTGAATAGGTACATGGTGGAATATGTGTTGGTCATTGTAACAACCACACCATAGGCCATAAATGACTTCACATGGGTTAATTTTAGCCTACTCTTGAAAAATATGCCATTAATTTTGCTAAAAAGTGTAATCCTTGTAAACTTCATCATAATTTCATTCATTTTCATTTGACCAAACTCCAAACCTTGGAGTTTCATTGGCCTTTCTCTATATGGGGATTAGATATCATCTATAAATTACCTAAATCATAAGATGGTCATGTGTTCATTATCACCTCTATTGAATATTTTACCAAATAGGCAAAATTCATGCCTTTTATTAACATTAATGGTATTACCATTTCAAAATTTATTCTCAATCAAATCAATTATGATTTTTAGTTCTTCATGCCATCATTTATGACAATGGTGGTAATTTGAAAAACAAATATATGAAATAACTATCTGTCAAATTAAAAAATACCAATAAATTCTCAACATCTTATTATACTCAATGTAATGTCCCAACATAAGATAACAAAAAATTTATTAATAAAATCTTGTAAAAGACTATCATAGAATCTTGTATGGATTGACATCTATAACTCTATCCCATAGTGTAAGCTTATTTCATTAGCATATGTACTACCATTAGGGAATCACCCTCTTCTTTAGTATATGGATTCAAATCAATTTTACCTCTATAAGGTGAGCTACCATCCTTATGCATTTTTCTCGATGGTATTATTATTGATAAGGAATTATTTGAAGCCCATCTCCATGATTGATATTTGTTGGATGACTGATGTATGGATACATTAAAACATAATCACCAATACAAATCTCACATTGTAAAAATGCAAGAAAAATTAAATGTACATACTTTCAATATTGGTTACCTAGTCCTTAAACTAGATTATACACATGATAAAGAAGGCAAGTATGCCCAAAACTGGTGGGTTCCTTACCTTGTCAAAGACATCCTTTGTTTGAGTACTTATATTTTACAAAATAATGAATGAAATATTTTTAAATAATCCATTAATGATCATTTTTTAAATATATATTTTGCTTAAATATCTACTATTCAACATGTTTCTTACATACTTCCATATACTATAAATACTAACATTTTTTATAGGTTTTCTATGAAGATACCCAATGTGGAGTATTACATTACCCTCAGTAGCCTTAGATCCTATTATTAGTCCTTCATCTATCTATATTTATTCATTTAATTTACATGTTTTAACATAATACCATGGATAGGAACTGACTATCTTCATAAATATCTTTTGTTTCCTTGTCAAATCTTGATGTCTCTTTTTGGTCATTGGTTTGTCATTTAACAATATTATTTTCATCCACTTATTTTATCTCTTGTGAGTTGTAGTATAAGACCTTAGATAAGACTAGGTATTCCTCACAAATTATTTATTTTATAAATTCCTTTCTAATTTAAGTGCTTTCCTTGAAAAATAAAGCAATGTTTAAGGATTATGATTTCATAGTCTCAAAATCAATTATTTTATTTTATGGTAACAACTTTAAACAAAACTATTTTACATGTCTCTCTACACTTTCATTATTTCTTATGATATGGAGTCATTCTTACCTTTCATTGTATCATTTTCACATTTTCATAATTTTTACAATTTGAGGTGACTCAATCATTCCATGTTCATTTTATTTTTATCCTTTATTTTCATTCCACTTGGAGCATACCAAGGTTAGTTCCAAGATAACATTTTTATTTAACATGTAACTACAAGAGTCTTAAACACCATGCTCTATAAATTATTTTCCTTAATTATCAAGTGTAATATCTAGTGATAGCCATTTTTAACACCCATGTTTCATTTTCTGAATCCATTTGGAGGAGGAATATAAAATTCCATAAAAAATTTAAAATTTAAATCATTCAAAATAAAAGGTAATGATAAAAACGTATATATAAAATAAAAATTCAAAATCACACAAAAATACATGACTATCAAGCACATATCCTATTATGATTTAAGCTCAAATTCCATAGTTGGTATAATGATAGATCCAAGGTATATTAGGATGCATAAGTATATTAGATTGGGATTTGAGTTTTCAAAGTTATCTATAATTATACCTATATTCTCACACAAGTACCCAATCTTCATAGTAGATCAACAGATCTGCAAGGGGTCCTAAGGAATGGGGAACACATTATGGGAAGGTAGGTCCATTTCACTTTTCATGTATATAATCTTCATGGGATGATATTTTTACTTCACTAAATAACCCAAATTTGGGTGGCTAGATAAATCTCTCTAGAGTCCTTAATGTCAATGTTATTCTTGTTTTGCCAACTTAATTTGAGTGTCTTATTTATGATAAAGATTATTCATCTTCATACCAATTGCATCTCCCCCACCACCCATTTCATATTCCCCCTTAATAGGTAAGTTTATTTCTGAATCCCTTTCCTAAGTTGTATATTCCCTATTCTTCATCTCTTTTTAGACACACTCATAATAGGTTTGTTTTATTATAATATATTTTAAGAACAAAAACTACATCTTTGAGAAACTGTTCATAACTTCTCTAAAATATTTTCTTATCCTTCCTAGATGTGTTTGGTTTTATTCAAAATTATAAGCTATAAACTCACCCTTATTGTAGTCCATTTCATTATGTTTTTCTATTCATCTTTTCCATTTTTAAGTGAGTTTGGATTGTTACTTATCATTCATCAATGTTGTTTTAATTTATGTTGTTATTCCATCATTACACAAGTATTATTTGTTACTTTTCTTACATCAATATTGCATCTATTATTTTAGTTTCATATATCTTTAATTTGATCTAATTTGTTACTCTTCTTACTTAAGGTATATTTGTTTGGGTTTGTCAGTCATTTATTGCCCTTGGATTTTTGGTTACCCTATTTACTCTTATGTTATCCATTTTTCCTTGGTCTTTTGGTTCTAACTTAACATTTATCATTGTATCTTGCCAACTATCCAATTAACTTATTCAATTATACAAAGTTCATTTATTTTTGATTTCCTTATTATTGTTTATTTTTTATAATTATTTTTGTATCCTTAGGGTTCGTCCAAATCAATTAATGTGCCCTCCAAGATCAAGACTAAAACTACAATAGACAAACATTCAATGCTAAAGGTATGTCCTGGTATGTATATAATACTTTCATTTCTTTCAATAAATTATTTACAGTCATTTCAATTTCAAAATTTAATTTTATGCTTTTTACTACAATCTATTAATTTATCTTTGTGTATTGCTATTGTTTTTATTGAAGCACCATCCCATGTTACAATTATGTGAAACATGATGAGCTTTGAGTGAGGCATATGTATACATAATATTTTTAAACTTGATCACTTACTAACACTTTATCTATTCTAACATGTCAATTTTCAATCTCTCCAAGTCTATGCCTTAAAGGGTGCACCAAGAAATGGGTGAGAAGACCTTTGGTGCTTCACAAGATTTTTGGTCACTATACCATTACCTAAAACCACTACAAGTTACTTTTAGCCAATGCCTTAAGTAATTAGAACTTGATTATACACTCTTATAGGCAATTAAAATTTCAAACTATCCCCTAAGTATACACCCATTTTTCTTCATTTCCTGACTATGTCATCCCATTTGATCTTATTGGGAATTTATTGCGTGTTATATAAATTTATTATCCTAGCTAACCTAGTTCAAGGCCTAATGGATATATTTACCACTAATTTATTTTGACTTGGATAAATTTGTTGACCAAATTATCAGGAAGGTTTAGGTTCAATACTTATCTATAAATACCCCTTTCAATTCATTTTTAAATAGAGGAACATTCATTTTCACATTATTACAATTTATAATTCTTTTATTTATTTATTGGAGTTGTTTAGGGTTTTACATTGGAGTGAAAAAAATATTGTCTTGTAGAAATTTTTTTGGATGCAAAGTAGGTGTATTTTATCCTAAAGGTGATTTATATAGTATGATCCTTACAAAGCCACAAAAACCTCTTGCAAAGCACCATTGGCCAAGGGAGATATTGAGGCATGACATATTCAATTTAGGATAAATATTTATAACTTTTACTCTTTTATTTAGTATATTATATATTTCCCAAATTAGTGGGATGAATTTTTTACTTCTTACTTAGTTTGACTCTACATTGAATTGAGTAGAATTCTCTTTGTGTGTTTATTTTATTTATTTAACTATCTACCTTTGTGCCTTAATCTTTAATGAGCACTATATTAGATCTATTTTTTTCATTTTAGGATTAGATATGGTTATTTCATAAAATTATTTTCCTAGAGGATTGGGAACCCTCTCCTTTGGTTTTGTGTAATAATAGATCCCTTAATTAGGTTTAGTAGATCCAAATTGGTCATATATTGATATAAATAGCTATGCAATGAATTGGTTGGTAAGATTAATTTCTCTATGTAGGACAAGTTATAAATCCATCTTAATTTATTCCATAAATAGGGGATTATAGTGGGACTATCTTAAATATTCAAGACTCCATGAGCAAAAAAAAATAGATTTTATGGTATAATATAGGTTTCACATATTCAAGTTAACTCATAAACTAGATACATGACAAATATTGGCACATTAATATAGATTATGGATGTATATGACATGCATATTAAATTAATTTATAGATACTTAGTATAAAATAATACACACTTGGTTATATATGCTTAGGGATATGTAAAATAATTATAGGAATATGAATTATATGTTTCACATCCAATTATAGTTGAGCATATATATACATAGAATTATATATTGTTTGGCACATATTCAAAATACATGATATTAGTTCATGCACATATATAAATTTTTCAAATTCAAAATGTGTGATGATAATTCATGTACATGTATAATTTATTTAAATTCAAAAGACATGATACTAGTTCATGCACATATGCAATATAATACAGTTGACATATTCAATGCAAAATGTTTGCTATTTCAATTCAAATTTATGTGAAATAGGGTCTTGATGGGGGATTGAATATTATTTATTATCTTTCAATCATATATATATATATATATATATATATATATATATATATATATATATATATATATATATACACACACATACATATATATACACACACATACATACATACATATATACATATACATATATATATGTATGTATGTATATATATGTATATATATATATATATATATATGTATGTATATATATACATATATATATATATATACATATATATACATACATACATACATATATATATATATATATTAATATATGTATATACATACATACATACATACATACATAAATATATATATATGTATGTATGTATGTATATGTATGTATATATATATATATGTATGTGTTAGGACGTGGAGCTAAAAGCTTCAACTTGATGCAGATGAAGAAAAAGATGGTTGCTAAAGATCTAGAAGAACCGGCGTCGGTAGCATGATTGACATCGGTCATGATCAGTGCAGAAGGCAACCGACATCGGCAGGTAGTCAGCTGACGTCGGTAGCACCAGGCAAGCAGGGACCGGCATCGGTCGCCTATGTGTTTTAGAACTGCTCGTTGCACGAACAGTTAGTTAAGTGAATGGAGTGTTTGCATGTAAAGGCTAATTATAGTCTTGAGTTGTGTGTCTAATTATTGTAATTAATATAGTCTAATTATTGTAAGCATGAGATCTATATAATAGACTCATTGGCATGTATTTTAAACTTGTGCTAGAGAGTAAGAGAGCTAAATAAGCTCCTTTAGAGAGAAGAGAACAATGGGGTGTTCCTCCTAGTTCCACAGTACTAAGTTTGGGTGCTAGTTTGGAGAATCAGAAGGGTTCTTCGTATATGTATGATCTTGGTCAGCAGGTGCGCATGGCTTCTATAGGAGATCTACAATGGTGAGTAAGGTCTAGTGATTTGCAGGTAGTAGCAGAGAGCAGGGGATCTACTTGGAGTATGGTTGTGTGCTCGGTTGTACTGGCAGTATAATGAGGTGAACAACAACTCTATATTTGAGTTGTGTGTTGTGATCGAGAGAGAGAGGGAAGAAGGTCTTGAGGTGTGGCGAGCCTTTGAGGTGGAAGAAGAAGTGGCATCTTCTTTATTGTATATTCTTTTAAGTGATTATTAATACAATTGTGTATTGTCTCTCATATCCTGTGTTGTTTCATATTTCTAGTTACTTATTTGATTTTGGGTAAATTTTGTGCTTAGTTGTGTAATATCCCCTACCAATAGAGATATATGAAAGACACAAAACTATGATACCAAAGACCAAAGCTCTGATACCACTGTAATATCCCTTCGAATATCAAAACAAAACTCCAAATTGCTTATCTGAATTTTTGCAAAATATCTTCAAATTGATGAATAAATCACAGTATAATTTCTTATTTATTTGCTCATAAGCTTACAATAGAGATCCTCTGTCAAGTATAAAAAAAATTATCAAAAGTACGGCCTGAATAGCCTGAATATTCCATAAACTGGAAAAGAATTTTGAATCTGGTTCGTCTCGGCCTGCTGTGTAAAACACACAGTCGCCGATGCTGGTTATACTGCCGTCGTCGATCGATCTACAGTCGTTACTCTGCCGATGTCGGTCTTTATAAGTATCTGTTCACCGATGTCGGTACCTGTACTTCTTGTTGATGCGTATGAGTTTTTACGGATCTGTACGGAATTCGTACGGCCACTGATATAACACACCCTATATGCCTGATCCTGATCTGTAGAATTATGGGCTGATACAAAAGATCTCTATCTGGATAATTCTTGAATCAAACCCCAAAATAAAGAAAAATACCTGTAAACCCTTGTGATAGCTTCTGAGTGAAGTTATCTCTCAATTACCTGTAATACTATGATAACTTCTGGGTGAAGTTATCTCTCAATTCGGCAATAGATTGGCTGATCTTTCACAACCTCTGAATCGCACACAATGAAGAGTTGACGTTCTTCAATGCAATTGGAATCCTGGAACCCTTGGCTCAGTCTTCACAAAAGAATTTCTTAACAAGAATCAATATCAATAATAAGCATGCATACAAACTCTCTCCCATGAGAGATTCTTATACACCTCTAAAGGTGTGCTTGCTAAAATTAGACTCCCTTAAATTAGACTTCCTTAATTTAGAACTAGGGTCTTAAAATTGGACCAAGTCTTAAATTAGGATTAGGATCCTAAAATTAGACCCAATCATTAATAATTAATAATTAATAATTAATAATTAATCAATAATTAATAATTAATTAAAATGAGATCAAATAATTAATATTTGATTAAATCAATCAAATATTAATATCTCCCTTAATTCATGTCCGAAAGAGCCCAAACGAATTCCAACCCATCTCTATCAAGACCCTCTATCCATCCCATCAGCCTACGAGGGTCGCATAATAGGCTAATCTTTAACTCTGGACATGTCAACTAAAAAGGGGACATGACAATCCGCCCCTCCTAAAATTGCTTGCCCTCAAGCAATTGCTGAATGATAAACCAATCAATTTTCCTCCTGGATCCCAAATGTAGTCCTGATCTCCGCCGCTGTCAATCAACATGAACTCCAGGCCCTGAATAATATCTAAATCTAGAATGTGAATGCTAGACATACTCGTATCATCATCATGTGACCCGCCTGTAATAGAACGCTGAGTCCCTACCACATGTGCTAACTCTTGAACTGAACTCACCTCAAGACACAGCTCATCCCCATATATCTCCTGTGTTGGTGCCAATGGGTACTCGTCATCGCACTCTATCATGTCATGCAGTGTAGGCATCTCTATCTGATGAAAAAACATATGTTTGAAGCTGCTGCCCCGTATTGCCTTAAGAATATGTGTTTTCCCATCAACTTCAAAATGAACCTCCATGTCTTTGAGTCGAAGAGTAACTTCCTCAAATGAATGAAGCCACTTCATACCCAAAACTAATTCTATGTCCCCCATGTTCACTACATAATAATTGGCCTTGAACTCATAGTTGTTCAAGCGCAATGGGAGGTCTCTAATCATGCGCTCACACCTCAGAGTGTGACCATCGGATACCTTAACTCTAATTCCCTCAAAATCTTCGGTAGTGAGTCCACGCTTCTCCACAAATCTAACATCTATGAAATTATGTGTGGCTCCTGTATCAAGAAGGGTGGTAACCTTCTGCCCTGCCAAAACTCCACGGAGTCTAAATGACTCATCTGACTGAATGCTGGATAGGCGTGCCTCCTGTATATGAAGCTCTAAATCTGCCTCTGCCTTGGGCTCTAAAGCCTCTGCCTCCTCCGAACTATCATGTTGTTCGAAATCTTTCGATTCTGACTCCTCATAATATACCCACATCATACGATTCGTCTTGCCCTTAGGCCTCAAAGGACAATCGTGATGGATATCATATGGACCTTTGCAGTAGAAGCAAAGCTTCTTCCTGCATAAATCATTAAGCACCTCACGATCCAAAGGTGGTGCTGTTGGATTAGCCTTTGAATCATTTTTAACCTCGGATTTATCTATGTTAAAATCCGGTCTCTCTGTATCCCCGTTGGAGTGCTTATGGTCTCTAGATGAAGAAGTGCCTCTGGAGTTAGATCTACTAGATGGGGCTGACATCTCCATACTACGTGCCTTCTTCATAGCTTCCTATAAGGAAGGAGGATCAAAGCCTTTGACCCAACCTCTCAGTGGTTCTGTCAATCCCTCCATGAAGAGTACTACTAGTCGCCTCTCTGAAATGTCAGGAACCATGACTGATAACTTCTGGAAGTCACCAATGTATGACTCTAGACTGCCACTTTGGCGCAACTGTGCCAACTCTCAGAAATAGGACTCTGGATCCCTCCTGTCAAAACGCTCCACCAGCCTGTCCACAAACTCCTGATAAGAAGTGATCCGATCATGATGGAGTGTCACCATCCCATGGTGCCACCAATTGTGAACTACTCCCTCAAGATGTAGTGTCACATATCTGATAGCATCTTCCTCACCCATCGATCGCAATGTGAGAAATGTATCCAGCTTACTAACCTAGGCCTGTGCTGTCACCTTACCACTACCGTCAAATGTTGCTAGTGTGAGCCTACTCGTAGCATGCTTCAGATCATTGTTTTGGGATCTTGGTCTCCCATTCTGTCGACCTCGATAATGTTCTTTCCTTTGTGTGAGGAATCGGTCAAAAGTAATCATCTCCCTGACCATAGGTGGTAATGACTCCCACTCTTCAGTCGCTGCCCTAAGTGTGTCCGTAAATGCCTCCTCATGCTCCTCACCTGCTATCACCTCCTCTGCTTCCTAGCTCACAAAGATAGGCCTAGTAGGCCTATTTGCTGTACAAGAAATAGTCCCATGGCCTCTCTGTGATCTTGCAACACTCCTGACATCTTCACGATGTGGGGAATGTCTCCTCGAAGAACCCAATCTTGGCAGTGCTGCTGCCAACTGCTATAATACCTAGTTATTCTGCCTTTGCCCTTCTCATAGTTCTCTAAGAGTAATTAAAACCTCTGGATCATCTTGATCTCTCGGATGATGAGGAATACGGGCCCTGCCAATATCATCACCCATGTCTTCCGGCGGTTGTTCTAGAACTTGAGTACCTTCAAGCAAAGCTCTACTGCACGTGAAATACCTGTGTGGTCCCAACCCTTGTGGCTGCATAAGATCTGTCAAACCCTCAGGATGGCAGGATTTAGCTCTGATACCACTGTAATATCCCCTACCAATAGAGATATATGAAAGACACAAAACTATGATACCAAAGACCAAAGCTCTGATACCACTGTAATATCCCTTCGAATATCAAAACAAAACTCCAAATTGCTTATCTGAATTTCTACAAAATATCTTCAAATTGATGAATAAATCACAGTATAATTTCTTATTTATTTGCTCATAAGCTTACAATAGAGATCCTTTGTCAAGTATACAGAAAATTATCAAAAGTACAGCCTGAATAGCCTAAATATTCTGTAAACTGGAAAAGAATTCTGAATCTGGTTCATCTCAGCCTACCCTGTAAAACACACAGTCGCCGACGCCGGTTATACTACCATCGTCGATCGATCTACAATCGTTACTCCGCCGATGTCGGTAGTATGTCGACTGATGTCGGTCTCTATAAGTATCTGTTCGCCGATGTCGATACCTGTACTTCTTGTTGATGCATACGAATTTTTACGGATCTATACGAAATTCGTACGGCCACTGATATAACACACCCTGTATGCCTGATCCTGATCTGTAGAATTATGGGCTGATACAAAAGATCTATATCTGGATAATTCTTGAATCAAACCCCAAAATAAAGAAAAATACCTATAAACCCTTGTGATAGCTTCTGAGTGAAGTTATCTCTCAATTACCTGTAATACTATGATAACTTCTGGGTGAAGTTATCTCTCAATTCGGCAATAGATCGGCTGATCTTTCACAACCTCTAAATCGCACACAATGAAGAGTTGACGTTCTTCAATGCAATTGGAATCTTGGAACCCTTGGCTCAGTCTTCACAGAAGAATTTCTTAACAAGAATCAATATCAATAATAAGCATGCATACAAACTCTCTCCCATGAGAGATTCTTATACACCTCCAAAGGTGTGCTTGCTAAAATTAGACTCCCTTAAATTAGACTTCCTTAATTTAGAACTAGGGTCTTAAAATTGGACCAAGTCTTAAATTAGGATTAGGATCCTAAAATTAGACCCAATCATTAATAATTAATAATTAATTAATAATTAATCAATAATTAATAATTAATTAATAATTAATTAAAATGAGATCAAATAATTAATATTTGATTAAATCAATCAAATATTAATATCTCCCTTAATTCATGTCCGAAAGAGCCCAAACGAATTCCAACCCATCTCTATCAAGACCCTCTATCCATCCCATCAGCCTACGAGGGTCGCATAATAGGCTAATCTTCAACTCTGGACATGTCAACTAAAAAGGGGACATGACAAGTTGCTAATACAAGAAGTAATCATATGTGCTCTTTTGGTGGAGCAAGACCCTGACAATTGGTATCAGATCAAGTGTGTTTGTTTGTTCTTGGATTACCTGACATTTGGTATCAGAGCAAGCGTGTTTGTTTGTTCTTGGATTACCTGACATTTGGTATCAGAGCTTTTGGTTGGGTTGACTAATAGGTGGTTTCAGATCTGGTAGTGTTTTTTATTACAGGTCACTCATAGGGGTTTCAAATTGATTGGGAGTATAGCAATGGCAGAAGATAGTAAGCTACGAATGGAGAAACTAAATAGCACGAATGGTCTGATTGATGGAAAGAAAGAGCAGGTAAAAGGAGATTGTTGGTTGGCAGAAGATCGGCGCATAGAAGCATATGTTGCAGGGGTTCTTGCACAGGATGTTCTGGATAAAGTAGAATCTTGGTTTACAGATTCTTTTGCCTCTTTCCATGTAGCCCAAAATAGAGCATCTTTTCACAGGTATGTCTTTGGAGACTTTAGAGAGATTTATTTAGGGGTTGGAGAGCCTTGTCAGATAATTGATGAAGGAGAAGTGAAGCTAAAATTGCAGATGGATAACACACAGGTGTTGAAGGAAGTCATGTAGGTACTAGTCTTGGAGATGAGTCTAATTTCTTCAAGAAATTTGGGTGATGGGAGATGCACGATAACTCTCATAGTGGATGCACTTGAATTAGATGGTGGTAAGAAAGTAGGTATCCTTTATCTATCTACTTATATTATTGATTCACTTTTTGTTACAGAGATGTGGCTTTGTAGGCTTGGTCACATATATAGGAGGGGAATGCAAATTTTTAAGCAGAGGTCAGATGTCTTTGACAAACTTAAGAACTGGAAAGCCTTGGTGTTCATGGAGGAGATGGCAGACAGAGATCAGCTGAGGGGACTAAATTATTCTGAGCAGGGTAGTATGAATAGGATTTTGATCCATGGAGAGCTCATGGGTAAAAAGTCATCACTCACAGGTGAACACAGGTACCGGCATCAGTCTCAAAATAATCAACGTCGATAATAGGAAGACCAATGTCGGTCATGAAGGAACCGACGTTGACAAAAGGGATACCGGCATCGGCAAGGAAACTGATGTCGACAGTCAGGGTCAGTGCAAGGAATTGACATCGGTCAGAGCAGACTGGGAGATGGCTGAGATCGATCACTGGAATAGATGGTGGGTAGACAACAAGTTATCAACAAGTCTCAAATGCTGATATGGAGGTTAGAAAGGGTAAGTGAACCTCATATTCATTGTTCACCTTCTTTATATTGCTTACTGATGGTCAAGAACTAGGAAGATGTGAAGAAGCAATGCAGGTAGAATCCAAAAATAGTGGGAGCTTGGCATGGATGAGGAGTGTGAGTCCTTGGAGAAGAACCAAATAAATATTTGTTGGTAGAGTTGTCAGCTAGAAGAAAGCACTAGATGAGGGATGGTTTCCCAAGTTAAAGAAGAGAGTGGATGGACATGTGAGACAGAAGGCTATGGTATATGGTCTTGAGGAAGCTACAAGATAGTGGTACAGGTTTTGACAGGTGGATGACTAAGCATGGCTTCAGTTAATGTCAGTGTAACTATTGTGGTTTTGTCTTACCAGTCATGACATTATCTAGTTACTGCATGTGTGTGATTTGCTAGCAGGTTTGTACATATAGGTATTTGCTGAGCTAAGGGTAAGGTTAGTTCAGAGTTATGTCAGGAAGAATTTGGAGCAGCAAAATTCTTTGGCATAAGAGACATGGAAGATCACAGGTTGATCTCAAGTGGGAGCTGATGTGAAGATGGTGTTGGCGAGGTTCAAGATGTAGGATGTAGAATTAGAAAGCACACCAAAGGGCTGGACAGTTCAAGTTGAGCTTAGAACAAGTGTTCAAAATCACATGAGGTCTAGTGTAGACCTGAGTTTTCCCAAGCAGTGGGAGTTGTCAAAAAGTTTGGAGCCAATTCGAGGAAAGAAATACTAGAGGGCAGTTTAGTGGATTCTTATAGGGACCAGCAGTAGGTGCACATGCTATGCAGGGTCAAGTTCTTTTCTATAGGTGTTTGTAGATGCAGATGCGGCAAGAGATTTGGATGACAAGTAGAGCATCACAGGATGTGTGGTGGTTGGTCTTTAGGATTAAGCTTGAAGAGGGATACAAGCTAGGAAACAAATTAGATGGAGTATAGGTACAGGTACAGTTACAACTATTTATCTCTAAGTGGGAGATTGTTAGGATGTGGAGCTAAAATCTTTAACTTGATGCAGATGAAGAAAAAGATGGTTGATGAAGATCCAGAAGAATTGGTGTTACCAACATGACCGACGTCGGTCATGATCAGTGCAGAAGGCAACTGACGTTGGCAGGTAGTCGGCTGATGTCAGTAGTACCAGGCAAGTAGGGACCGACGTCGGTCACCTGTGTGTTCCAGAACTGCTCATTGCATGAACAAGTAGTTAAGTGAATGGAGTGTTTGCATGTAAAGGCTAATTATAGTCTTGAGTTATGTGTCTACTTATTGTAATTAAGATAGTCTAATTATTGTAAGCATGAGATCTATATAATAGACTCATTGGCATGTATTGTAAACTTGTGCTAGAGAGTAAGCGAGCTAAATAAGCTCCTTCAGAGAGAAGAGAGCAATGGGGTGTTCCTCCTAGTTCCACAGTACTAAGTTTGGGTGTTGGTTTGGAGAATTAAAAGGGTTTTTCGTATATGTATGATCTTGGTCAGCAGGTGTGCATGGCTTCTATAGGAGATCTACAATGGTGAGTAAGGTCTAGTGATTTACAGGTAGCAACAGAGAGCAGGGGATCTACTTGGAGTAAGGTTGTGTGCTCAGTTGTACTGGTAGTACAATGACGTGAACAACAACTCTATATTTTAGTTATGTGTTGGGACTAAGAGAGAGAGGGAAGAAGGTCTTGAGGTGTGGCGAGCCTTTGAGGTGGAAGAAGAAGTGGCATCTTCTTTATTGTATATTCTTCTGAGTGATTATTAATACAATTGTGTATTGTCTCTCATATCCTGTGTTGTTTCATATTTCTAGTTACTTATTTGATTCTGGTTAAATTCCGTGTTTAGTTGCTAATACAAGAAGTAATCATATGTGCTCTTTTGGTGGAGCAAGATCCTGACAGTTGATATATCAGAGCAAGCGTGTTTGTTCTTGGATTACCTGATAGTATGTGTGTGTATGTATATATATATGTATGTATATATATATGTATGTATACATATATATATGTATGTATATATATATGTATGTATATATATATATGTATGTATATATATATGTATATATATACATATATATATATATACATACATATATATATATATATATATACAGATATATATATATACATACATATATATACATACATATATATATATATATATATACACACACACATATATATACATACATATACATATATATATATATATATATATATATATATATATATATATATATATATATATATATATATATATATGAATTTTCAATGGTTTTATTCATTCTATTATGAGTAATGTACATTTGAGTCTAGAGGCACTAAATGGCCTTGGTATTACTTCTAATGAACCCATTATGGGGTTTCACCTTATATTATGAGTGATGTATGTTTGATTTTAGTGACACTCAATGGCATCAACATTACTTCTCATGAACCCATTATGGTTCCATCTTCATTTGTTATTAATACATTGAGTACTTCAATCCATTCATGACACTTGGAGCATGCATCTTTTCAAATCAAGGGATTAATTAGTTACTCAAAACTAAGACTTGATCACCCTGAATTTGCCAATGGTTCAACATGGGGACCATATCTCTAAGTGTTTAAATAACGGGAACATTCATCTAATTATTTATCATAGTTTACAACTTAAATGGAAATATGGTTTCATCTCCATATAGGTGTACTCAATCCTTTCCATCCTTTCAATTTAAAAATTTCAAAGTTCAAGTTTTCAAATTTCAAATATGAAAAATGAATACTTCATGTGTTATTGTAGGTTTTCATAAATTGAGTGCCCTACACAATTATAGTTTCCTATCAAAATAAAAAGTGTGTCTTAAAAACTCAAGTATATATTCAAACTTTACTATATAAATTTCATTACTAATATAAAGGAGGGAGAAAATATAAATACTTAAATCTAGTCACATGTACTTGACAATGTTAAATATTGACATATCTTAAAACACTTGATTTACACTAAAATATATGGCTCTTATTTCCCATTCGTATATTCATTTATCTATATATAGGATTAAATCCTCTAATTTACATCACTAATATATAGGAATTCCCTAGTCATTTCTTAAATTACCCTTTACCACTCTCAGACTACACCTAGCCTTAGGCCACCTTTTCATTTTTTTGGGATATGTCCCTGCTATGTATATAGGTCCTCTACCATAGATGTGTCTATTATTAGGGTGTGGAGCTAAAAGCTTCACCTGGATGCAAACATGGAGGAGGGTTGTAGTGTCATAGTCATCGATGTCAGTAAGCCACATCGACGTCGGGCAAGGGTCGACAGAAGAGAAACTGACATCGGTAGGATTTGGCCGACATTGGTCATCTCCAGGCAGACAGGGACCGACGTCAGTCGCCTGTGTGGTTTCAAAACTGTCAGTTGCATGAATAGTTTGTTAACGAACTAAGTGTTTGCATGATAAGAGCCAATTTTAGACTAGAAGCTATGGATCTAATTATTGTAATTAGATGTCTAATTATTGTATTGATGGGATCTATATAATAGACTCATGGGCTGTATTGTAATTTGTGCTAGAGAGTAAGAGAGAAAATATTATCTCCTTCTGTGTGTGAAGAGAGCATGATGTGTTCCTCCTAGTGCCATAGTGCCAAGTGTGGGTGTTGGTTTGGAGAATCAGAAGGGTTCTTCATGTATGTATGATCTTGGTCAGCAAGTGTGCATGGCTATGTTAGGAGATCTGCATGGTAAGTAAGATCATTGATCTGCAAGTGTATGTGTGTGCATGATCCAAGTTTGCAGGTGTGTAGAACTAGATTGATTTACAGGGGTGCAAGATTAGGGAGGACAGCAACACAACAGGGAGCAAGATTAGGAGAGATCTACTTGGAGTACGATGTGTACTCAGACATAGAGCAAAGAGGAAGGCAAGGTAGTTCCTTCCATAAGTAAGGTCTATTGAGTTGCAGGTTGTTTCAAGTTTAGGGGAGATCTACTTGAAGTATGATTGTGTACTTGGAGTGCGTGGAGCACTTGTGGAGTGCGTGGAGCACTAGTGTACTGGAAGTAGTGGATACTGACTAGTTGAAGGTGAACACCAACTCTGTGTTTGAGTTGTGTGTTGGGACCATAAGAGAGAGAGAGCTTTGAGGAAAGAATTATTGTACACTTGAGGTGTGGGAAGCCTCTGAGAGGTGTGAAGAAGAAGTGGCATCTTCTTTATTGTATTCTTTTCTGGATGAGTATTAATACAAGTTGTGTATTGTCTCTCATATTCTGTGTTGTTTCTAGTTTCTAGTTACTTGTTACTTTTGGTTAATTCCGCATCTTAAGTTGTTTGTATATGGTAATCAATTGTGCTTCCATGGGTTCCTAACAATTGGTATCAGAGTGAGGTTGAAGGTTCTCAGAGCGAGGTTTACTAATAGGTGGTTCAGATCTGGTTAGTGTTTGTTGATTACAGGTTACTCATAGGGGTTTCTATTTGAGTGGGAGTATAGCAATGGCAGAATAAGGTAAGCTGAGAATGGAGAATATCAGGCACAGGATTAACACCACAAGGAGTGTGGTGGGCAGTCTTAAAGTGGGAGCTTGAAGAGGAATACAAGCCAGGATGCAGAATAGACAAAGTACTGGTATAGGTACAGGTGCAACTATTTATCTCCAAGTGGGAGATTTTTAGGGTGTGGAGCTAAAAGCTTCACCCAGATGCAAACATGGAGGAGGGTTGTAGTGTCATAGTCACCGATGTCGGCAAGCCACACTGACGTCAGGCAAGGGTCGACAGAAGAGCAACTGATATCGGTAGGAGTCGGCCGACGTCGGTCATCTCCAGGCAGACAGGGACCAATGTCAGTCGCCTGTGTGGTTCCAAAACTATCAGTTGCATGAATAGTTTGTTAACGAACTGAGTGTTTTCATGATAAGAGCCAATTTTAGACTACAAGCTATGGATCTAATTATTGTAATTAGATGTCTAATTATTGTATGCATGGGATCTATATAATAGACTCATGGGTTGTATTGTAATTTGTGCTAGAGAGTAAGAGAGAAAATATTAGCTCCTTTTGTGTGTGAAGAGAGCATGGTGTGTTCCTCTTAGTGCCACAGTGCCAAGTGTGGGTGTTGGTTTGGAAAATCAGAAGGGTTCTTCATGTATGTATGATCTTGGTCAGCAGGTGTGCATGGCTACGTTAGGAGATCTGCATGGTAAGTAAGATCATTGATCTATAGGTGTATGTGTGTGCATGATCTAGGTTTACAGGTGTGTAGAACCAGATTGATTTGTAGGGGTGCAAGATCAAGGAGGATAGCAACACAACAGGGAGCAAGATCAGGAGAGATCTACTTGGAGTACGGTGTGTACTTGGACATAAAGCAAAGAGGAAGGCAAGGTAGTTCCTTCCATAATTAAGGTCTATTGAGTTACAGGTTGTTGCAAGTTCAAGGGAGATCTACTTGAAGTACGATTGTGTACTTGGAGTGTGTGGAGCACTGGTGTACTGGTAGTAGTGGATACTGACTGGTTGGACGTGAACACTAACTCTATGTTTGAGTTGTGTGTTGGGACCGTAAGAGAGAGAGCTTTGAGGAAAAAATTACTATACACTTGAGGTGTAGGAAGCCTCTGAGAGGTGTGAAGAAGAAGTGGCATCTTCTTTATTGTATTCTTTTCTGGATGAGTATTAATACAAGTTGTGTATTGTCTCTCATATTCTGTGTTGTTTCTGGTTTCTAGTTACTTGTTACTTCTGGTTAATTCTGCATCTTAAGTTGTTTGTATATGGTAATCAATTGTGCTTCCATGGGTTCCTAACAGTTGGTATCAGAGCGAGGTTGGAGGTTCTCAGAGCGAGGTTTACTAACAGGTGGTTCAGATCTGGTTAGTGTTTGTTGATTACAGGTTACTCACAGGGGTTTTTATTTGAGTGGGAGTATAGCAATGGCAGAAGAAGGTAAGCTAAGAATGGAGAAGATCAGGCATAGAATTAACACCACAAGGAGTGTGGTGGGTAGTCTTCAAGTGGGAGCTTGAAGAGGAATACAAGCCAGGATGCAGAATAGACAAAGTACTGGTATAGGTATAGGTGCAGTTGTTTATCTCCAAGTGGGAGATTGTTAGGGTGTGGAGCTAAAAGCTTCACCCAGATGCAAACATGGAGGAGGGTTGTAGTGTCATAGTCACTGATGTCGGCATGCCACACCGACGTCGGGCAGGGGTTGACAGAAGAGCAACCAAAATCAGTAGGAGTCAGCCAACGTCGGTCATCTCTAGGCAGACAGGGACTGACATCGATCACCTATGTGGTTTTAGAATTGTCAGTTGCATGAATAGTTTGTTAACAAACTGAGTGTTTGCATAATAAGAGCCAATTTTAGACGAGAAGTTATGGATCTAATTATTGTACTTATATGTCTAATTATTATATGCATGGGATCTATATAATAGACTCATGGGCTATATTGTAATTTGTGCTAGAGAGTAAGAGTGCAAATATTAGCTCCTTCTATGTGTGAAGAGAGCATGGTGTGTTCCTCCTAGTGCCACAGTGCCAAGTGTGGGTGCTAGTTTGGAGAATCAAAAGGGTTCTTCATGTATGTATGATCTTGGTTAACAGGTGTGCATGGCTACGTTAGGAGATCTGCATGGTAAGTAAGATCATTGATCTACAGGTGTATGTGTGTGCATGATCCAGGTTTGCAAGTGTGCAGAACCAAATTGATTTGCAGGGGTGCAAGATCAGGGAGGATAGCAACACAACAGGGAACAAGATCAAGAGAGATCTACTTGGAGTACGGTCTGTACTCAGACATAGAGCAAAGAGGAAGGCAAGGTAGTTCCTTCCATAAGTAAGGTCTATTGAGTTGTAGGTTGTTGCAAGTTTAGGGGAGATCTACTCAAAGTATGATTGTGTACTTGGAGTGCGTAGAGCACTTGTGGAGTGCATGGAGCACTGGTGTACTGGTAGTAGTGGATACTGATTGGTTGGAGGTGAACACCAACTCTGTGTTTGAGTTGTGTGTTGGGACCGTAAGAGAGAGAGAGCTTTGAGAAAATAATTATTGTACACTTGAGGTGTGGGAAGCCTCTGAGAGGTGTGAAGAAGAAGTGGCATCTTCTTTATTGTATTCTTTTCTGGATGAGTATTAATACAAGTTGTGTATTGTCTCTCATATTTTGTGTTGTTTTTGGTTTCTAGTTACTTGTTACTTTTGGTTAATTCCACATCTTAAGTTGCTTGTATATGGTAATCAATTGTGCTTCCATGGGTTCCTAACATCTACTTAGTGTGACCTTATCCCCATACCATTGAACAACTAATTCTAAATATTCAAAATATCCATATTGGTCATCCCTCATCTTTAACAAGTTAATTAAAGGAAATTAATCAAAAGGACCACTAAATACCTAAATGAATGTCTCACTTAAAATGGACTAGATACATATCTAGTATATATCTATCATAATATTGTACATTTATAAAATATTCCCTATTCTTCATAAATTCAATACCAATAACTACAATCAAAATCAATTCTAAATCGTTTCAAATCATGTCAAGATCTAATATTATCAATATTAAATCCAAATTATTAGTTGATTGCATATAGTGAAGGAACATAATTTCACAATCACACTAGGTGTAATAACTATGTGTCATTTGATTCCATCCTATCTAGGTATGTAGGCAAAGGAAAATCATCAATGGGGGTGATTGAAGCCAACTTAACCATTATACTTCTAATTCTATTTTTAGGTTTTTAGCTCTCAAAATTACACCCAGGGTTTTGAAGGTAAGGATAAGGAGAATAAATGTTTTGCATGACACTAAGAGAATCAAAATATCTCAATCCCATCAATAGACACAAGAACAGTTCACAAAGTAGTCATAGTTTTGTCATTTCCACAATAAATAAATTCATAGTCAATGAACAAGACCACACTGCACAATTTTCTTAGGAGTGTAAACTTATGCAAACACAAACACATACTCCATTTATAAAATTAATCTATCACTTTACTATTTTATCCTATTTCCCATTATGAGACACTTTCTACACTCAACCAAAAACTATAAAAGCTAAATATCTTATTATTTGTTTTAATTTCCATATTTACCATATGTCACTTTTTAATCAATTTTAGTTAATTTTAATTTACATACATATTCATTTTAAAAGTCCATATATTGCAATATAAACAATCTTTCAATGTTTTATACCTATTAAATACTAGTAAATCAAAAATAGGGTAAAACACCAAATTGCATCTTCAACTTCTCTATCTTGCATCTTCAACTTCTCTATTTTTCAACTTTACTAAGTACTTATAGTACTAATTAATTCTTGTCTTATTTCCAATCCTTTTGTCCATTATGGACTTTGTATCATGTTTCTCCTTGTTTGGTATCAACTCTTTCTAGCCAATATTTAAATAATATGTTATTTTTTAGAGTGGTCAATTAAATCATAGTATAAATTACATATATTTTAAGTGGTTTGATTAGAATACCCACATTGAATTCTAGGTTGGATTAGTTTAGATTCTGAAAAATATATCAACATGCATCCATAGAGTATAAGTTATTAGAATATACTTCCTAAATAATAAAATTTATAGTTTGTCTATTGATTGTATAAATAATTCCATCACTTCAATAGAAGAGTAATAAATAAATTATAATATTTCTAAGAATTGTTATAAACTTATGGTTAGGGATATTTGGAGAGGAGGAACAAACATGAGCCCAATGCACTCCATTTTTTCTTCCATAAAAGATTTATAAGAGACACATATTTGATCATTTTTACTCTAAAGTTTGTGGATTTCTTTGTGTTTAATATTGTGATAGGAAGGATAGAGAGGTTCACCTAAGATTTGATTGCAACTTGATAATAGAAGGAGAAGTACAAAATATATATATGTACATGCCTACAAATTTGGAAAGCATATTCCAAAGCATAAATGATTTGAATTTATTAGAAATACAAAACCAACAATCAAATTTCATCATTAGAGAATAGGCACAACCAACATAATCAAACATCAAATACAATATGAACCATATAAAAATCATAACCCAATCCATCAAAGAGACCAAAACACCATTTTTATAATATTCCCATGTCAAACACTTTCATAAAGTTCTCAGGAGTAGAAAATAAATTGTGTTGGGAGGATTTCATATTTTTATTTTTTTTCATATATATATATATATAATTTTTATTTACAAAGTGCCTTTTAAATCCTTAGAGTTTAAATAAGTGAAAACAATATCTCCATATTATTCCCATCATTGGCTATAAATGGATTGAAAAATACTCAACCTAAAAGGTATGAGACATGAATTTCGTTTGCACCCAAGGACAAGGGGCACCAAATAGTAAAAAGGAGCATAACAACAACAAACATAGACCACCATTTATTCAATCCTATGTATATTTGTACACACATATAAAGGAAAACCAATAAGTTTTATATACTTTATAAAGTATACTATATGTTTTATAAATTATGAAAAAATACGGAAAATTCTTTCTTTTCCATTTTATTTTTTTAATTTATATTATAAATTTCATCATATGTTTTTATAAACTTTATAAATAAGTTTAATATTTATCTCAATTTGTTTGAAAACTTATTTAATTGCATAGAGATCAATCAGTGAAAATAAAGAGATTGAAAATTTGTGTGGAGGTCGATCATTCTCTATAAGACTTTCCTCATAAATAATTATCTCTAGTAGTTATAGTGTTTCATACTTATTTTTTTTCTCTAACATGTGCCTAAAATCATAAAAAAATGATATCTAGTGCTCTGAAAGGAATTATTTATCCAAATTATGTGAGCATGATATAAATGTCGATGTGAGAAAAAATTTAAATATATTTTTATGTATTTTATAATACTCCCAAAATTTTTTTTTTTTGAAACAAAGTGATTTAGGTTTATGCAAACCCATGAAAACTAAATTAATTTTGTAATACACAAACTATGTATACCCAAAGGCTATAAATTATATTGGATGTTCAAAATAGGGTTATAAACATAAGTGTGAAATAAATTATTTTTAAACAATGATGTTTTAATGGAATTAATTTATATTTCATTTTTTCATTGTATTTCATCATAGCTACAAACAACCAAATTTTTTTGGTCTGACTCAACATCTCCATGATGATTGAAGACACCTATATCTGACATGATTTTGAGGCTAACCAATAGTGGAAGATAAATAGGGAAAACTATAAGGTAATTTTAATGATCACGTTTGAGATACTAGATGAGACTGAGCCTCATATCATGAATGCCCCGTCACCCAAATATTTGTGTGAAAATTTTAGTACCATATATTATTCCAAGATCAAAAATATAATATTTCATCTTCAAAACTAACTTCACTATCTCAAACTAAAAATGGGTGAATGTTTTTAAGATTTTTTTCATCGTATTGTATCACTATGGGCCTCATTACAAGAATTAGGTGTGAAAGTGTCAAACAAATAAATTTTACCCATAATACAAAGAGTGCTAACTCCCACTTATAATCTTTATTACTTTTCTAAATTTCTTAGATCAGGAACTAAATTTTAAGAATGCGGTTGATATGTTACAGTAAGAAGAATACATGCATAATGAATATGAAATTGAATAATATCATGCACTATTTATCCATCATAAGTACAAAAATCCTATGAAGCTTTTAAATTAGTCTCCTAAGCACAAAAATTAGTAGAAGCAACATGGGAGTAAACATTGTTCTAAAAATATATGTCTAATTTTTGGAAATATAGACCATGATCTAAGAGATTACCGGTATAGTACATTCACATATGGAAAATCCACTAACAATAATCCACTCCACAATAATCACCATAAGGATCAAAAAATTATAAGACAAATTACACACACAAGTGGAAGAAGAAGCCTTACACAACAAAATTAAGGGAACATTTTTATATACAATGATATTTTATATGAGGATTTTATATTTCTTACATAGATAAATGAGGATATTTCTCATAAAAATTTAGTTAGGTACATGGATTCTAGTGCCACAATGCACATGATTAGATATAAGGATTAGTTCATAACTTTTTGCCATTCATTTTATCAAGGTAATGTATTTATAGGATATGATTCATCATATAGTATTAAATGTTCAATGGATATTTATTTATCCTTGGTAATAATTCATGTAAAATTACTAAAGTCCTATATGTTCCAAGTATTAAAAAAAATCTATCTTCTATCAGTTAATTTATTAATCACAACTTAAGGTTTAATTTTATCATAGGAATGGAAAAACATAGTGTCTCATTAAATATTGGTCTATAATCTCAAAAATTGTTACAAGATATTTTGGTATTGTTAAATTTTTAGGCTTGATGTTATCCACAAAGAAAATCAATATTTAGTTGTAAAAGATAAGAATTATAAAATATGTGCAATAAGAGATATTGACACCTCAATATGGGTACTTACCCAAACTCAGAAGGCACAACATGGTGAGAGGCCTTCCCTCAATAAATAATACTCTTGATTTGTGATCTAACTATCTAGGTATAAAATAACATATATCTCCATTTGAAATAAATACATATTAGGTGATTGGTCCATTGGATATAGTGCACACTGACTTGTGGAAACATTTCAATCCATGTGTTTATGGATATAAATATTTTTAGATATTTGTTAATTACTACTCATATAATGTGTGGGTATACTACTTAAATACTAAGGATCAAACCTTATAAAAGTTTAAATAGTTAAATTGTTTAAGAGAATAATAGTCTAGTCATCATATACATGTATTCCATTTAGATCAAAAGGAAATGCACCAATAATGAGTTCTATACATTTATGAAGGTAAATGGATTTTTTTAGCTCAATGATCCTTGTATGCCACATCCAAATGGTGATGATGAGAAATGCAATCACACCACTATTAAAATTATTCAATGCATGTTGAAATATGCCCACCTAACATGTGTATATTGGACAAAAATAGTGTGTATGCCATTTTTATTACTAAAACATGCATCCACGAAAGCTCTTAATGGTATCAATATAATAGAAGCATGGTTAGGATACAAACCTTATACCTCTCATCTTCATACTTTTGGTTGAAAAATATATATGCATATTTCAAATAATAAAATGAAAAATTTAGATGTATAATCCTTAGAATGTATGTTTATTGGGTAGAGTGGAAAGTTTAAGACATACCAATTCATGTATTTTAAAACAAGGAATATATACATCAAAAAAATGATTTTACTTGATGATAAGGGTTACCCCAATCTACCTTCCACATAATCACTAGATATATGTGTTAGTCCTATAATAATTTATAATGTTGATGAAGATAGTTTTAGTGATGATGAAAATAATGATAATGATAATCAAGGTTTTATAGCTCCACCACCCATAATTATTGTTCAAATTATTCCAAAGTGGTATATTAGTACTATTCGAGATAGAAAAATTAGATGGAGTCCCAAATGCTTCCACTTTAGAGTTAAAGGCTCATATCATGGCTCATAAAGAGGTGATGTTTTCCCTTATGAGTGGAGATGTAGAATATTTTGATGCATTAGAAATTTTTCAAGGATAAGACTCAAAGCCTTGGAAATAAGCCATAGATGTTGAATATTAGTCACTAGTTAATAAAAATTCATGGTAGCTTATGATATTATAACAAAGAAGAAGCTTATTGGATACAATTGGTTCCTTAAGACTAAGTACAAATAATATGGAAATAATGAAAAATAGAAGGCTAGACATGTATCAAAGGGATACACACACAACAAAGGCATCAAATATGAGGATACATTTTATCCCATAGCTTAGATAAAGAATATCATAGTGATATTTTCTATGGCTACACAGTTTATATGGAAAGTCCTAATGAGGAATAAAAATTACCCTCTTCTTGTTTCATAATTTTCTACAAACACCTCCTTATATTACTATCTAGACTCATTTTCTCACAAAATGTTTATATATGCACAAATTATATGAAGAATTTATATGCATATTATTTCAGTTAGAACTAGTTGTAAACTTGATATTTTCACTTTTATAAATTTATTGATGCTTTATCTTATGGTTTTTTTATCAGCGCATCTATCTCCATATGTGCACAACTTGAAGGGTACACTGAGAATATGGTAAGATCAGATAGTAGTGATTTGCAAGAGATTGTTGGATAATATTCTATCATAACATCATTAATATTAATATGACCTTTTCTAAGTCTCTATCCATCTTACCTCTTTATTTACTTTCCATCTAGATTTTATGGATTTCATATATCCTATTATATTAGTCTAGCTAATATAATTTATTTTATACTTTCTATTGTTTGTATTGTATCATCCAACATGATATAGTTCTACATATATCACATTTAATTTATACTATATCATCCTAGTTGATATTATACTATGATAGATGGAATCTTTGAAATATATCAAATTAGATTATGTTATTAACTTAGAGTTCAAGATTTGTATATACATGGCTCATATTTCATTATTAAAACACATATCACATTTAGATGCTCTACTTGCACTTGCATATTTTTCCTAAGTAGTATTTGGGAGAGTTATAGGATTAAAACCTTATATTGGATATCTTATCTTATGGTGTCATTCAATATCAATATGAGAGGTGTTTAGAGTTCCAAGATAATGATATATAGGTATTCATCTTAACATTTAAGGTATTTAATGTAAAACATATATTAAAAATGGATACTTGAGTAAGATTAAAGAGTTCACAATTCCACCCGAAAGGTAAGTATATATATCCCAACACTCTTTATTCTACATAATAGATTACTATAGACTCATAAATTTTATCATGGCTAATTGGAAATGCTAATTATTAAGCATGTGACTTGTAAACAAATATATGACTGTTATTCTCTATTCCTCTAACCCATTTGTCTATATATAATATTGGCCCATTTCTTTTAGTTACTATTATATAAAAGTTCAATGTCAAATACTCAAGCTATCTAAAGTAAGCATTAAATTATCCAAATTAGATGAAAACTATCTTTGATTCATTTAGGTAGATTTAAATTAGATATATAGTGGTGTAGTGTTCCATTTTCCACTTTAAATGGCCACTTCCCATGCCAAATAACTTCTAGTTTTCAAAATATAATATATCCTTTTAAGTGTTCCGACATGTTTCACATGTTAGCTAATGTAGATTGTAAAAATATTTTCCTATAAATACATGCAAAGATTCATTCATTATCCCCATATTATATTCACTTGGTACAAGCATATAAAATTTTGTACATATAAAAAATCTATCCTATTTTACCTAAATTATGAATTATTCGTAAGGACAAGTCATAAACTAAGTTAATATCTATCACTGTCTAGTATTTAATCCATTTTATAGATATATACACATATTCAAATGAGAAAAATTATACATTAAATATGGTTGGTAGAACTAATTGGGTTTTATTTAATCACTTAGAGTATTGGATACATACACAATGGTCAATCATAAAGGGGGTGATTGTGGTTAGCTCAACCCCTTAAAACTCCCTCCTTTTTTATAGGTTTTCAAGAAATCAAAGTTATTTAAGACTTTAAATGAAAATAAGGTAAAAAATTACTTATATCCTCCAATCCATAAGTATGATACATAACATTTATTATCATCTATATCTATAATAGGTGTGGTGATCAGTTCATACACATTGCCAACTCAGAAGAGTCCATGATCTATGGACTTGGGCATATTATGTTGTCATCATTCTATTGCAAACCTTTCCATTAAATTTGTTTTGCCAATGATATATCATTTATATATTCTTTAATTTGTAGTATTTTTTTCCTCTTTTCATCATAGTCAACCAAGTGAAGTATGTAGTGAACCGACTAGAGTGTATTACACAAATCTCCACTTACAATGGACCTATCCAAAATATTTTTATGTTCCTAATTTTGATATTAAGCCTACATGGTCATTTTATATTCTAATTTTAATAGCCAAAATTTAAAAACATTTCAAAAATACAAATTTGTGATCTAAGTGTATTCCTTCTTAGTACTTGTCAAAAATACTAAATTTACATATTTAGCAATTTTTTAAAACCATAATAGTTGAATATTGTATACATTTTACATTATGATATTTCAAGTTTTACACATATATATAATAAAAAATTATTAATTCAATTAGTTTATTTTATCAAAAATAGGATAAAACATATTGGTGAACCCAAACCTTTATTTTCAAGCCTCTACTTTCTTTTTTCTTTTTCCATTATTTTCCTAGAAACTGTGTTTTGGTAGTTTCAAAACACATATTACTTGTCATTATTGGTAATAAAGTTGTTATTTATTGCCTACATTATGGTGTGATGTGTCTTGGTAGTATATCTAAGAGCCTGCAAAGTGAACATGCCCTTTATTAGTTGTACCCATTTTCTTTTCTTTTTCTTTTACACCTTTATATTTCACTTAAAAAAATTGCATCATCCTCACCTTTAAGGCATAGTGATATGTTAAGTGGAAATTGTATTCAACATATTGAAATTCCTTTAATATTTTCTAAAATGGATAAAATATATACTGGTGATCAATATAATAATGCAACCATCCAAAATTATATGCACATTGAAGATGATGTTAGTGTAAAGGTGGTAATCAAGATAATGAAACTATGCATGATAATCATGAAATATCTAAAGTAATTTATCCGAATGAAATTAATGGAGTAAATCCAATAAAGTCAAATAATTGTCTAATTTACATCAATGGATTAGATAATGTCCCCAACAAGTGGATAATATTGTAAAATTATTACTAGAATTTAAAACTAAATTCCAAAAAAGATAGCATCATATAAAGAGGTTCCTTTCAAAGTTACTAATCCTAGTCAAGTTACTACTATTTCTACCATTCATATCTCCATCCTTACAGTTACATATGTGCCAACATATTTGGTTATGGGGTTATCATTTTGTGTAACATAGTTTAACATGACTATATCTACAAGTACATCATATACCCCTATCTTGATCACCACACAAATTTAAATTCCATCTTCACCTAATGTATCCTCTCTTGAGTAAATGTTTCTAGTCTTATATGTTAATATATTTAAATTATATCAAGATGTTTATGAAGCTACCTACTCAATGGAATCTCATGCTTTATTTCACAATCCTTTGGAACCTAAATATCATCCTACCCAATATTGACATGATTTTTAGTACCTATGCTACCAATTTATGAGGGTAAAGGTGATATTTATTATAATCTTCAATCATTTCATGCAACATGTTTGTAATATGCTTTCAATGATATATAAATCAAAAATCTCTTTCTAATATGTATCAAATATTATGATCTTCTATGGTTATATGATCTCTCACTTTAATAAGTGAAAACATTCAACACATTGATAGATCAATTGTTATCACATCTATCCATCAACATTCATGAAATTTTATATTATGTCCAAAGTGCAAAACTCAAATAAGGTTTAAAAGAAACAATTAGTGAATATGTTCTTAGTTAAAATAATATGATTACAATGATGAAAACACTATGGAAGATAATGCATTACAAGATATATTAACTCAAATATATTTATCACCACTCCATGAGTCAATATTATTTGAAAAAATAGATCTTTTGATGAGCTATGACATATAATCAAGGAAATAAAATTCAATCTCTCATTATTGAACAAGCTAAAGTATGCACCAAGTTTTCCATCTACTTCAAGTATCAGGTTTAAAAACAATCCCAATGACAATATCAAATCTAAAGACATAAAAATGAAGCAAAGATAACTATTAATGAAATATCATAACCATAAAATAAGATTAAATTGATGGATCCACCAAGGAGGTAATTTACAAGGTTAACAAACCTCCTCATATCTTGTTACAAAATATTATTGATTGCAATCTATTCTCTCTACCTACTCCATATGTGCTTGATTGAACCAAACCTAAACCTAAGGGATTTAACAATAACACATATTATGATTATCATAGATGCATTGGACATTCCTCAAATAAGTGACATGATATAAACATTATTGATGGAATGAAAATGAAATTCTATTTCACTATTCAAGTTTGAATGAGATCAAACATTACAATATAAAAGCCAAAATGGTCATTTATTTCACATTCCCAATTTGAATCTTCCTATTCCTATGGGAATGGAAAATAGCTTATTAAATAAGACAAATGAAATGTAATGATAAAAATCACACAAAGGATAAATGACTATATACAATACTATTACATCTCCCCTTAACCTATAGGGGTCTTTTTTAGACCAAGCATTCCTCTAAACTTTTCAAAATTTTCTTATCCAAGCACTTTTGTCAAGATGTCTGATGCTTGTTCTATTATCGAGAAATATTGCAAATTGACATTTCCATCTTTCACATAGTTATAAATCAGACAAAACTTGGTATTGATATGTTTGGTTCAGTCATGAAAGACTACATTATTTACCATATAGATTACAGAATTATTGTCTGTAGATGTAGACTTTTGTCCTATTGGGTTTTATCTACATGATCTATTTTAGCTTTCTTAGGTTATTTTAGGTCAGTAGTGAAAACTTATCCCATATGCATGAGGATGTTAGAACATGTATAACTTTCACATATAAATGTACCTTTCCTATTAATTTTATGGCTAATGCAAATATTCTTTCTATAATTTCTTTTTGGTGAGACAAGTTTCTTTCTATTAAGGGTTTTAAGATTTTATGCAAGTTCTCCATACAAGTTCATCATGCAAGCTTCACTATTTAGTTGATATTGGCATCATCTGACTTGGTATTAGATCCATTGTGATACATGTTTACTATTTGAATCTTGGCAGGATATGTTCATTGCATTTCTTTTGTTTTCTTGATTTTAATTTTAAAAAGGTTTAGTGGGGTTTATCAAAAACTCATACAAATATTTATAGCTAGTGGCTCTAGATGAAAAATGGATAGTTCCATTGGATTCAAAGCCTAGCAAAACCTTAGGATTGGATGTAAACACGACCTATATTTGTGATAGCTATTTTTTACCATTATTGGAGTGTTTCAGGTAGTTTTCTTGCTTTTACACATTTTTGTACCGCTAGTGTC
The DNA here is from genome assembly GCA_037957365.1 of Torreya grandis. NCBI lineage: Eukaryota > Viridiplantae > Streptophyta > Pinopsida > Cupressales > Taxaceae > Torreya > Torreya grandis. The sequence continues at coordinate 76,165 of JARHVA010010626.1, forward strand.
TTCAATCAAAAAATAGTTTTTGGGTTTTTATATATTTTGTAGATTACCAAGTGGGTCTTTTCTAGTTTTGAAAAAGGCTGAACCAGTTTCTATATATCTATGTTCTTACAAGTTTGTTCACCATTTTTAATTAGTTTAGGCAATGTTTTTGCATAATTCAAGAATTAGAAGAATTTTTGGCTTATTTGGTCCCTTACTCATGTGGTGATGTGGGACATAAGTATCCATTTTTTTCACATTTTTGTTCCCAAAGGTCCATCAAACATAGCTTCCATCATGTGGAAAAATGTACCTCACACCTCCATGTAGCCTAAAGCCCAATAGATAAAAACTAGTTAATATGAATATGAAAATGTGAACTCCATGGCACACACTTCTTTAGGGCCTAATTCCCTCTAGCCTAGCCATAGATGATGCAGTGATGTGAACTCTATGCTTCACATTTCCATAGGGAGTAAGGCATGATGGCCTCTCCATTAAATCTATGATGATGTGGATCATTCCATCACATGCCTATACCTTCATAGGTCTACAAGTTTGGAGGATGGCCTCCCAACATGTGAGGACAAAAATCCACTCATAGACATAGTGATAGTCTAGTAAGATGTAAATTTTGAGGCCAATGACTCTTTGTGACATGTGTGTAACCAACTAATTTAAGATAGGGTTTTGTGACACTTTTCATTGGTAAATAGAGGACATTTTAGGAGTGACATGATGCAAGGGCATCTTAGAATTCTAATAGATGGTCTAGAATGTGTCTTAAGTATGTGAAAATTTGAATTTAAGTTCAAAGATGGTTTTCACACCAAAAGGGATTTTCAAAATTTCATTATGTAATAGTTGTTCTAAGAGAGTGTGATGATATGTAATGGATAAAAAATGCTATAATAGACCTTTTATGGTCTCATGAAGGTCATAATGTGGATATGAATGCATAAGCTACTTTAGGTGTGAGGTGGTAGTCCACCACCCTACATTAGACTAGGAGGTTGATAGAAGATCTTGATCAAAAAATAGTTATGAATGTTGTTTTAGGATTTTTGGATCATAGGTAGGTAATATACAGGGTAAAAGTTAGTTTGGAAAAGATTACCTCTCATCCCATTCAAGGATGATAAGGAATGGAGATGTAAAGAAAATAGTTAAATTAATAATTCTTATGTTATGAAAATTTTGAATGCCATCAAATTACATGGCTGAGATAGAGAATGTTGGGTGTGATTAGACAATCTAAGTGGTAAGAGGTTTTTGTTGAATGATTTTTGATCTTGTTTTGATCATATGATATTATCTATTTTCTACAGGGAACACAAATTAGCTTGATAAAAATTCATTATTAAGGAGATAGTCAAGACTGTCAAATAGGAAATGCATCCTATAGTTTTATTTAAGTTGTAATCTAAGTTTTTGATCTTTTTCTCACCTAAGTTCTATATGGGATTAGTAGTTGAACATGTATGAAGTGTGAAGATAAATATAGTTACAACATATAAAGGGAAAAAAGACTGTAAGTCTCAATTTGGTCACAACTTTTACTTATTATAATTAATTTGGAATGGTCACTATAGATGGAGATCAACCTATGGTAATTAAAAGATTCATTAGGAATTGAAAGGATAGAAAAGACCTGTTTACCCTATTTTCTTGCATGCAATTAGAGTGATGCAAGACTGATTTTTCCTTCTTATGAATGACCTATTTTAATAACTTGTTTATTGGATAAAAAGGTTAAAATAGGCATATACAGAGCTATAACAACCGTTAGTTTGAGTTTAAACTATTTTGGATAAATATGTGCAATTTTGTGCACTCTTAGGTCTGTAAAGAAACCTAGAAATCCTAGATTAGGGTTTTAGCTATAGTAAGAGTTTCCACTATCCAAAAAGGTTCAAACTTGGTCATTAGGTCTATTTTATCTATATATATATATATATATATATATATATATATATATATATATATATAAGATTATTATGGTTTCAAGTTGGTATCTTTAATATTCCATATAGTAACAACCTATAGGTCTATAACAAGGCTAAATAGGCCTAATTAGTGACTATGGTAGTGGAGAAATAGGGCATGCATGTAGAGTATGATCAAATGGAGAACATAGAAGATAGAGAAGATAAACAGGTCCTAGGAAATGGTCTAAGTATGTTTTGAAATATTACATATTTCCCAAACCAAGGAGTTTTACCCCTAAATAAGGTTAGTAGGGGTTAAGGCTATAAAGATGCTTGATTGAAGAAAGTGAGTAGACCAATTTGAGTTACTGACATAAGCAATGTTAGGAAAAGAGTATAATTATGAAAGGAGTCTTGATGTGATTGAAATCCTCATTGTGTTTTGATGTCCTATTCAAAGATCATATTGGCATTGACCATTGAAGAGAGTACCATGAAGGTAAAAGTGAGTAAAAGAACAAAGAATGATTTAGCTTATTGAAGGATGGTTTGTTAATAGTGTAAAGTTCATTTGAAATTAGTGTAGTATGATATCATGCACATTGTAAGGAACATTATAGTCATTATTACGTGATTACCTGAAAAGGACTATGGGGAATGAATTTTGAATGAAGGAAAAAGGATATTGAATCAAGTATAAAGGTAGAGTTTGATAAATAAGTGAAAGAGATCTATATCATTTGGTATCATAGCCATCTAGATGCTCTAGGAATAGTTATATACAAGTTGATTACATTGTGCATGTTGCATGTTTCATGAATTTGCAGGTAAGTAGGCAAGGAATCTTGTTGAGAGACATAGTAAGAAGGTAGATTAAGGAATGTATGATATATTTTATGATTGATTTATTGGTTTGAATATAATATTGATGGTATCTAATAGGTGAATAAAGAATACAAGTGAATAGTCTGGTGGCAACCATAAAATAAGAAGAGTTATTAACAATCTCAAGAGGAAGAAGCTCGTAAATAGAGCTAAAGAAAGAGAAAATAGTCCTAGTGTGTAGGACAAGAGTGTGGAAAGGCCCTAGTGAGGTCTAAAATAGTGAGAGTGAGGGTTACAAGTGTGAACCAAAAGGAGTGGTCCAAGTGAGACCAAAATAAGAAGAATATTATGTACCCAAGTGAGGTGCTCAAGATGAATATGAAAGGAGAGGTACAAATGAAAGTGAGAGACAAGGTTATGTATGAAAGACACAAAGAGAAGAGGGTGCATGAAGACACCATGAATAATATTGAGATGGAGAGAGAGAGAGATGGAAGAGATGAGGTAGTAAATGGATGAGATGTTGACTAAGATAGAGCCACTAAAAGAGATTATGAACCCAAATCTTGGATGGGTCATGAGAAAGAAGCCATTTAAGTGGCCAATAAAGAAATTAGTGGAGAAGAGAAGAAGATAAAAGAAAAGGAGGAAATCAAGCCACATGTTTTGAAATCTAATGATGTATTGTTATGTGTGAATTCAAGTTTGAGAGATGAAGAGAAGAATGAGATAGTAGAGCCCATTCATAGGATCAATGAATAAAAAGATGAAGCATATGACCAAGTGGCGATCAAAATAAGCCAAGATAAAAAAGAGACTCAAGGTAAAGTCATGTTGATGGAGCAAGAACAAACATTTCAACCATTTTAAAAGCAATATAGCATGAAGAAGGAAGAGATCCTCACTCAAGAGGATACAAGTGAAACTAAGGAGCAATAAGATAACAACATAACGAAAGGTATGAAGCATATTAAATATTATATGAATTTTTGAAGAAATAATATGGATTTTATCCTCATCAAATGTATAGATAAATGGTTAAAGAGGTTACCAAAGAGAACATATAATTGTGGAATGTAGAAATAGTGTCCAAGATGAGGGCATTAATAAAGGAGAAAAGAAGTCAAGCATATGGAAACACTCTATATGAAGAATTTTTAATTTTTGAGGTTGAATTATAGGTGGAAGATGAAAGAGATTTCATTCAAGGAGAGGAGAAAAATTCATTGATGACTAATGCAAAGAAGGAAAGTAAAGCATACAAAGCACATCAAGGTGCTTAGGAGAAAGAGAAATAAGCAAGAAAAGAGGGAAGTTATAGAATGCCTCAAGGGAATGAGAAATAACTTGTTTTATTTAATGATCTATTGTATATTATAGGTATTACATTGATGAATATAGCAAGAGGAAAGACAAAGTACAAGTGTGGCAATCAAAAGCACACACACCTATATGAGAGTTTGAAGGAAGAAGAATATGGGTGTCAAGATTTTTATCCCTTTGGTACTATGATTTAGGGGAATATTGGAATGCTAATATATGGTCTAGAATTTGTCTTAAGTATGTGAAAATTTGAATTTGAGTTCAAAGTTGGTTTTTGCACCAAAAGGCATTTTCAAATTTTCATGATGTAATAGTTAGTCTAAGAGAGTGTGATGATATGTAACCAATAAATTTTTTTGTAATAGACATTTTATGGTTTAATGAAGGTTATAATATGGATATAAATTCATAAATTAGTTTAGGTGTAAGGTGGTAGTCCACCACCCTACATTGGTCTATGAGGTTGATATAAGATCTTGATCAAGAAATAATTATGAATCTTGTTTTAAGAGTTTTGGATCATAGTTAGGTAAAATATAGGGTAAGAGTGAGTTTTGAAAATAGGACCTATCATCCCATTCAAGTATGATAAGGAATATATATGTAAATAAACTTATTTAATTAATAATACTTATGTTATGAAAATTCTGAATGTCATCAAACTGCATGGCTGAGACAGAGAACCTTGGGTGTGCTTGGACAATCTAAGTGGCAAGAGGTTTTTTTGAATGATTTTTTATATTTTTGTGATCATATTATATTATATATTTTATAAAGGGAACACAAATTGGCTTTATATCAAGTCATTATTAAGGTGACAATCAAGACTATCAAATAAGAAATGCATCTTATAGTTTTGTTTAAGTTGTAATATGAGTTTATGATCTTTTTCTCACCTAATTTATGTGTGGGATTAGTATTGGAATGTTTATGAAGTGTGAAGAGAAATATAGTTACAACATAAAAATGGATAATAGATTGTAAGTCTTGCTTTGGTCATAATTTTTACTTATTAAATGCTTATAGTCTATAAAGACAAAATTTTGTACCCTATCATCATTAACATTGAGTTTTGGTTTGAAGAAAAAGAGATTGGAATGAAGTTATAATGGTCACTATGTATGGATATCAACCTTTGGTAAGTAAAAGAGTCATTTGGATTTGAAAGGATATAAAAACCCTGTTTACCCAATTTTCTTGCATGTAATTACAATGATGCAAGACTAAGTTTTCCTTGTTGTGAATGATCTAGGGGTTTTAGTAACTTTATTATTAAATGGAAAAGTTTAAATAGGAATATAAAAAGTTATAACAACTATTATTTTGAGATGAAACTATTTGTGGATCAAGATATGTATTTTTATGCACTCTTAGGTCTGTATAGAGACCTAGAAACCCTAGATTAGCATTTTATCTATAGGTAGAGTTTCTACTATCCAAAAAGGCCTAAACTTGGTCATTAGGTATTTTTATCTATATCTAAGAGATTATTTTGGTTTTAATTTGGTACCATAAATATTCCATATAGTATCAACTTGTAAGTCTGTAACAAGGCTAAATAAGCCTAATTGGGGACTATGGTAGTGGATAAGCAGGGCATACATATGAAGCATGATTAAATGGAGAATAAAGAAGATAGATAAGCTAAATGGGTCATAGGAAATGGTTTCAATATGTTTTTAAATATTGTATATTTCCCAAAGTAAGGAGGTTTACCCCTAAATAGGGATAGTAGGGGTTAAGGATAAAAAGATGCTTGATTGAAGAAAGTGAGCAGACCAATTTGAGTTAATGGCATAAGAAAGGTTAGGAAAATAATATTTTTAGGAATAAGGGAGTATTGATGTGATTTAATTCATCATTGTTTTTTGATGTCCTATTCAAATATCATATTGGCATTGACCATTGAAGAGAGTACCATGAAGGTAAAAGTGAGTACATGAATAAAGAATGATTCAATTTATTGAAGGATCATTTGTTGATAGTGTAAAGTTCATTTGAAATTAGTGTAACATGATATCAGGAATCACTAAAAGGAATATTATATTCATTATTGCATGATTTCCCTAAAAGGACTATGGGGGATGAGTTTTGAATGAAGGAAAGAGGATATTGAATCAAGTATAAAGGTAGAGTTTGATAAATAAGTGCCAGAGCTCTACATCATGACATCACTCCCCAAGTCACACCATAGTGTAAAGTGAAATAATCAAGGGAGATGTCCATCACATTACCTGTTAACCCCTTGGTCATATGGTGTGGTCACATGAGGCAAACTCGTAAGTTAGCCCTTAGCCCTTGGTCACATTAAAATTAAGCCCATGGTCACTTCCAACCCAAAAATGCTTAAATTTTACTCAAGAGTGGCTTAATTTTTTCTTGTGAAAGTTGATGCATAAAATTTCCTTTGAGGAAGTTGATTAAAAATTTTCCTCTCTTGCCACCAAATTTTTCATGCAAAATTTTCAAACACAGATAACTTTTGATTGGAAACATGGATTTGAGTGTTATATTATTCAAAAGTGCTTGGTTTTTCATGATATATGCATTGGTAACATTTTTGGACTTTATACATCCAAGTTTTCCACATATTTTACCTATTGGATGCATTATTTTTTGAGCTTGACATCCCTCCAGTTCCTTTTACGTATGTACTTAATGTTCAAGATACATTCTTGGCTATGCATGATGTATATATAAGCATGCTTATATCTAAAACATTATAGGGGGTCACTGCTAGTTCTGAGGGGTATTGAGTGGTGTTATACATTTTTTGGTGTCTCTTCTACACATTATCTTTTTTTTCATTGTGTTGATTCCTACACTTATTGCTCATTTGGATGCATTCTCAGTTGTGGATGATGTCTTCTTCATGAACATGCATTATTATTATAACTAAAGGTTCATTGAAATTATTTTGTGTAGTTGTGTACCTATTTGGTGTCTTCTCTCATTCATGTTTACTTTACTTGAGAGAGACTTATGGGATAATGTTGATTCGACATTAGTGGATCTTCTTGAAAATACCAACTATGCTTCTTGGCATGCTTACATGCAAAATTTATCCATAAAAAATGGAAAGAATTATATTCTATTTATATATATACAAGTTCATTTTCCCACTGATAATGACAAGTACATAAAGTGGGCCAACACTTATGATAAGGTTCATGGTACCTTGTTGTTGCACTATTTAATTGGATTTACATCACCATGTACCCCAACATTATTTGGAACAATTTCAATATATTTTCATAGATCCTATTAAGATTTACATAACACATCCTCCTCCACTTCCTATCATATCTTTAGATAATTTTTTATTCTCTCTTCCTACTTCTACTGCTTATGATGACACATCCATGGTGGGCAGTGCTCTTCCTTTAGTCGAGCCACCACTATAGGATGAGATTCTACTCGACCTTAGCTATCTTATTATAGATTATAATTCCATACCTATTATATATGTTTATATTATATATATTTCAAAAATTGGTACTTTAGATGACTTTATTATTTCTAGTAAGATTACACCTTATGAGAGTATCAATGACTCTTCTCTTCCTATGGATATTTAGTCTATGAATCTGTGTGATTCATATGAAATCTCTTATTAAACTTAGAGGTTTGTTGAGCCATGATCTCCAATTCACATGGAAATTCCTTCAATGAATGTTTCATTCCATTATTCTTCATTAGATTCACCTATACTTGATGACACTTCTAAACTTGAGTCCATCTCTAAGACTGAGGACTCTTCTTCTAGCACATATGACTATAGTAGTGATGGGGACACACTTCCACCATATTCTTGTCACCTTATAATTAATGATGAGTTATTTCGTAATCAACCTACCTCTATTTTAATTCTAAAATTATAGGGTGAAAGTATACTAATTTAGGGCTCATTCAACATTGGTCAATCTATTCCATAGGTACAGGTCATTATGCAATCTTTTTTAGCCTCTACTTATGCTGTACCATAATTACATAGAGTAGTTATCCCTATTACTATGCATGAAGAGTATATTTCCTTAGTTGGAGCTATATTAGGCACTTGGTGAACCCATTCACTATTCTAAGATGATCCACTCTTCATTACACCTTCTAGATTGTTTACTTCAGTGGCATTATATTCAATTCTTGTGCATGATCTTGTCATACCTATGACACACTTCTATTTTGGACCCTAGTTAGAGTGTTTTGTGTTGTTTCCTCTTTCACATTCCACTATGTAATGGGTAGACTTCTAGTACACTATTTGTGTTCCTATTTTGGTAAAGGGAAGAAACATTATTTAATGTAGATGAAGCTTCTTCAGTCTTCAGGCAAAGGATCTCATTAGCAACATTCATTCTTTTTTAAGTTATACTACAGGAAGCTTCAAAATATTTTATAAGGAATTATTAATTATCCTCTCTCTATGTGCTATATTTATCTTACTTGTGAATGCATTCTCAGTTGTGTCTGATGTCTTAGAGCATGCACTATTTCTCACCTTGTTCTATTTTGGTGAGGAGTTTGTTTCTACAAGTTTTCTCCTCTTCCCCAATTTATGTAAGTTTAATTATTCTTCGGTGCTTCATCATGCATCATTGTTGGGATGCAATTATTATACCCACCTAAATAATTTTTAAGGGGAGGAGGTGTTAGTTTAGAATTTTATCCCATTGGGTTTTGTCTACATGGTCTATTTTAGGTTGCTTAAGTTATTATAGGTTAGTAGTGAAAGTTTATTCCTCATGTATGAGAATGTTTGGACATGTATAACTTTCACCTATAAATGTACCTTTCTTAATGATTTTATATCTAATGCAAATATCATTTCTATATGTTTTCTTTGGTGAGACAAGTTTCTTTCTTTTGAGGGTTTTAAGATTTTGTGCAGGTTCTCCATACAAGTTTACTATGAAAGCTTCATTTTTTCATTGATCTTAGCATCATCTGACATTGTTAACCATGAGAGGTGTTGATGAAATTTATTTCTTTTGTAAATCTAAAAAACCCTTCTAAGCCACAAGATCTCTTTATTTGCCTCTGAAGCGACCATATATTCTACTTCTGCTAAATAAATTATTGACATTAATTAATTCTTGATTTAGATCTAAATAACAACTATTATTCACAAATTCATAAAAAAACTAGAGGTGGACTTTCCAACTTCATGGTCACCAACATAGTCAGGATCTGGATACCATACTAGTTTTAAATATCCTTCCCTGGAGTATTTGAGCCCAAAATTGTGTTCCTTTGAGATATCTAAGGACCCTTTTTATTTATACTCAATGACTATCCCTTAGTTATTGCATGAATCTTGAGAGGACACCAAATACAAATTATATATCTACTCTATTTGTGGTCACATAAATAATACTTTCAATAATTTATCTATATTTAGTGACATCAACCAAATCTATTGAATATTCAAATTTCAATTTAAGATTCTATTCCATGGGCATGTTGAGAGGCTTACAATATTCCATTCTAAACTTTCTCAGAATGTCACTAATGTAATTATACTAAGTGATGAAGAAATAATTTAGTTTATGAATTAATTCAATACCTAAATAGTAATGAAGATAACCCAAGTCAGTTATTTCAAATATTTTCATCAAATCTGATTTAAATTTTATAGTATACCAATTATTGTTCCCTGTGATAAGCAAATCATCAACATGCACCACAAAAAATACAACTATATTGTCAACTATTTTGACTAAAGGTTGCATCTTAAAACTCAAAATGTTTGAATTTAATGTTCATGAGGCACTCAAATAATTTATTATACCATGCTTGAGGGGATTGTTTCAAACCATACAATGATGTTTCTAGTTTTCACACCTTGTGATCTTGTTCATTTAATATAAAAAATTTAGGTTGCGCCATGTACATAATGCCCTTAAGGTGACTATTTAGGAATGTAGTTTTGTTGTCCATTTGGTGAACTTTTCATCCATTGTGAGATTCCAAAGCCAACATGTTTTAATTAGTAGTCCATTTTCTTGTTGGTTCAAAGTTTCATTGTAGTCAATTCCTTATTTTTAAGCATATACTTTTATTAAAAGCCTTACTTTATGTTTTTCAAGTGAGACATCAACACTCTATTTATTTCAGTAGACCCAAATGTATCCAATATGTTTTTATCCATATAGAGGATAGACCAATTTCCAAATCTCATTTTTAGCCAATGTATTATACTCATCTTTCATTGATTTTCTCCAAGATTAAAGCATCTTAGTCTATTTGAAACATGATGGTTCTGAATCAAAAGTGATATTGAGTTATTATTTTTTAGAATCATTCAAGGAGATGTTTTTAATTATATCTTGACTTTTTTCAAGGGACTTGTTTGATTGTGATGTGGCTGCATGTGCACTTATTGTGCCTATTTTCCCATATTCATTAGGTTTCACATGTTTTGATATTTGATTAGCCCACTTAGGCATATGTTTCTATGTTTTAGGTGATTTATGTTCATCCTCTAAAATTCCATCACTTTCTGACCTTTTTATGGTGGCCCATGTTCAATGTCTAACGAAGTTTCACTCTCTACTTCACGAAGAATTTCAATCTCATGTATCAGAGAAAATAAATATGAATAGATTCTCAACTTTCAATCTCATGTATCAGAGATAATAAAAATGAATTTATTCTCAACTATGTGTCCCCCACTCATTATTTGGAACATGCAAATCACTCTATATGTAGACATCAAAATTTGCATACTTGTCAAATCAACTCAATTATCAATCAATGTGCTCTTTGTCTTTTTTAGTCTCACAAAATATAACTATTATGAAAATAAACGTATTCTCTTTCTCATCATATAGCCTGTATAATTTGGAGGATTTAGAATATCCCAAGTGGATGTATTTATGAATCTTGTGGTCTAACTTATTTCTTTTCTCCTTTGGAGTCAATGCATAACAAATGGATCTAAAAATATGAAGATGTCACACTGAAGGAAGATGACCACACCACACCTCATATGGATTCTTGGACTCAAGGGCTATTTATGGTGATCTATTATAGAGGTATACTTTTATTCTAGATGCCTCATCCCAAATGTGCATATTTACCTCTTTATAGTGCAACATAAAATGAACCATATTCATCATAGATCTATTTAATATTTCTATAAGTCCTTTTATTATGGAGTGTAAGGAACTGTGAGATGGTTTTTGATCATGTTTTTCTCAATATAGGATTCAAATTTCTTTGAAATGTATTCACCACCATTAACCATCCTGAGTGTCTTGATGTGCATTTGAGCTTCATTTTCAACCATGGTTTGAAATTTTTGGAAAGTCTTGAAGGCTTCTAATTTTTTATTCAAAAAGTATATCCAAGTCATCCTACTATAGTGATCAATGAACCACATGAAGTAAATATGACCTCAAAGGGAGAGGATTGGAAGTAAACACAAGTCTGAGTGGGCCACTTGTAACTTTCTATTAGATTTCCACTATGACTTAAAAAATGTTTCTCTTGTGTGCTTAGCCAAGATACAAGATTCACACTTTTCATCTAATTTAACGTGTAATATAAGCAGCCAAAAACACCATTATATTTAAATACATGAATTATTTTGGAGTGATTATGCCAAAATCTTGCATGCCACAACATGTTTCGAGACAATTCACCTTTCACAAGATGAGCATAATTCCTTGAATTTGATGGCCCATCCATGAGTTTGATTAGTTTTCCTTCCTCATTTTTAGTCAAGACAACTACATTTCCACTTTTTATCCTTATAATGACATCACCATTATCTAGTAGAATGGAATGTCCTTGTTTCCTTATGAGCACTAGGGACAACAAGTTTCATCTCAATGAATGAAGTAGAGAACATTTTAGAGTTTGAAATCTAGAAGTCTTGAACACTTGAATCTCATTATAATTCATCCTTATAGTTGAGTGCTTGATCTATTTGTGAGGTATGATACACCATAAATTTATTCATTGAACTCCTTAAAGATGTCTCTTCATGAAGTCATTTGTAGAGTGGCACTAGTATCAAGAAACCAAACATCAAACCATGAATAACTAACTGAGACACTATTTGCTTCATCATCTATATTAGAAAACACACATTCACTGGTGAATTGGGCATATATTGACTCTTTTATTTTGTTTATTTTTTCCTCATTATTTTTATGGTATGATTCAATTTTCTCCCATAGAGTTCTACATTTGTGAGTCTCATGGCTTCCTTTTTTGTCACACTATTTTTAGTAGAGGCTTTGTTTATCATTCTATTTTTGAGCACCTTGAATTTCAATTTTTCCAAAATTTTTATTGTAATTATTATTATTGCCTTCTTTTTTGGAAGACCTAGCCTTGTTGTATGTTTTGGAAGATTTTTCTTTGACATAGCACACTCTTTATCCTATTGTGGATTCCATTTTTATTCCAAGGCCTTTTTTCTTTCTACCATATTTTCAACCAACTAATCAAATGTGAGAGACTTAAATGTTTGTTTTCTTGTGGAGACTCCAAATAGGTTGAATAGCTAGGAAGAAGGGATTTTATGAATTTAGTCATATAGATGAAAATCTTGACACCCATTACTCTTACATCATGCTTGATGGCACATATTTTTGAATCTAATCTCATCACATCACCATTTTTCAACTCAAGATAGAACAAATTTAATTAAAATTGAATCAATTATAACTCTAAATGGGAATAATATATCTCCTTTTGTTTGTGAAATGCTCTCCATGGAGTATTGCACCCTTGTATATGATGAAACACATCTCCATGAACTGAGGCCCTCATCAAGGCCAATACTCTTTGGTTTTCTACCTCCATGATTGAATATATTTTGAATTCCATTTAGGATAAATTAATTTTGTATCCTCATTATAAATATTGAACCATATATCATTAAATATGAGTGTGTTCTCCACTTGTGAAGACCATTCTTATCATATGTCTTTACTAGTCAATATTGTGCCAATGATAGATTAAATTAAATGCATGGTTTTGAGTTTTGAGTTTAGAATTTTTTAAAAACCCCAATTAGTTCCTTATCACTCCAAAATGGTCCCCTTTTATATATAACACCATACTAATATACCAAACCTCTTGATATACCCACCCTTCCTATATACCTATCGGTACGTGGAAGAAGTTATCCTTTTTTATATAAGTGATATTATGTTAAAAATGCATTAAGCTACGTGATAGTAGAGTAGTATAGGGTACCTAGGTGACACATGAAAAATATTTTCCTTTTCATTAACATTATATTAAAAATAAAACCTAATACATCAATATGTTTGGGTTTTCTTGATTTTTAGATTTACATTTTTAGATAATGACAAATGGGTAAAATATTAGATCTCCTTATTTCTCCTTGAACTTTCAATTTTTTATTGTTTATTGGAAAATTTTATTAAAATATAATGGTCAAGGAAATTTAAATGAAAACATTTCTATACAATTCAAGTTTTAAAATGCTTTGAATTTGAAAAAATACTTAAAATTGAAATTTTACTTTTTGAATAGAAAAATCTTTAAAAAATAAAGTACTTCTCCTTATCCTTATATAAATTATATAATTCCAATATTATAATATTATAATTATAGTATTAAAACATAGCAGACCCTTCCAAATCTTATCTTGTGTCTTATTGTCCCATGTGGAGATTTTTTTGAAAGTAGACCTTATGCCATTTGATTGCTTATCAAGTAGACTCTACAACTTCCACATAACCTAAATAATTTGCATGTAACTATTTGAAGAGAGGGACACATCATTAAGAAAATTTAATAATGTTAATAAAACCTTTAATACTTCTAAAATCACATATAAAGTGTAAGTTTGTTCTGATAATAACAATATTCTATAGGTGAAAATGCAATCAATAGAAGTATGTTGCAATTCATAGTAATTAGACACAACCACCTCTTATGAATATGTCTTAGATAAAAATTCTATATAGGTATTTATATACAGGTGTGATATAGGCTACTACATCATCCAAGTGCTAGAGGAAAATACCTAAATTAGGCTACCATGCTACCAAAATGAAAACATAAAATATATTACACAAGTAAAGTAAATTTGTAGGCCATATATGTGATATGAAACTCCATAAACTTAAAAGATAAAACTTTGAATTCCTCCCTTTAGAACAAAAATTCTCCCTACTTTTGATTCAATGCCAAAATAGTCATATAGATACTATTTTTTTTTTAATTTGCATGACATATGACTGGAATAAAGAAGGAAAAGGAATTAAAAAAGAGATTAAATTTTCTAGGATTTGATATCCACGATAGGATGAAAATATTATTCACATAATGATAATGAAATTGTATTTCATGATTCAAGTTTGAATGAGATCAAGCATTAAAAATAATAGCCAAAATGGATGTTCATTTCACATTACCAATGTGAATCTTCTTATTCCTATGGGTATAGAAAATAACTTATTGAATAAGACAAATGCAACCTAATTAGAAAAATGACACCTAGGATAAACAACTATATACATTATTTTTACAACAAGTACTATATACTAATGTAAAAGATATAATATCTCATTGATGATAATAGTTTTGAGGTAAACACACCCATAGATGAAGCAAGACCATAAAAAAATGGCAATGAAAAGTTGAAAATATTTACAAAGTCATCCCCAAATCATGGTATAGTTGACAATAAAAATAATTTAGTAGTATATTGCATAAAATGTGCACTCTCATCTTGAGACATATATGCATATAATAAATGGAATCATTTATATGTTTAAAGGTACATTAACATAGTGTCTATTAATTACATTAATAATATTAAGATCAATTATGTTAATTTAGGTAGGAATGAAATATTTATTAGATAATAAATCAACAAGTAACCTATTCATAGTGTCATTATTGGAAATGGATCAAGTGAAAATGCATGTAAAATGAAAATATTTTACAATATTAGATACATAGATAAATATCTACATGCTACATGAAAGGTAGTCAAAGAATTTGATGGACATATACAATATAATTTATGCCATACAATGGTACCTCTCCAAGTTAGTTTATAAACAATGGTAGTCTTTTTCAAGTCTTACTAAATATAAGGGTCTTCAATACATTATTAGGACACCCTTGGATATATAAGATTCAATAAATTACATCTACAGTGCATAAATTACTCAAGTATAAACATTAAAATCAAGTGTTCAAAGTTAAAGGCATTCCATATAAGTACCCTCTAAAATAAATGGTAACTCCTCCTCCCCACCACCGCCACCAAAATTGGTTTTGGAATGTATTTAAGGGAAACATACAAATATAATTAAGCAACCTATTCCAAATCATAGTGAAAATATCATTACTTTACCTTGTATAATTAGGAATCCAAAGAGCCAAATTTAATTGGTTTATTATCAGGGAAATCAAAAGAGAATTCAAATCAAACAATACAATAAAAAATAATCTAATATTTCCTATGTAATTCGGTGAGCTTAACACAATGAACAAAATTAAAAATAAAAGATAAAACACAAAACTATGTTACCTCCCTTGTCAACTAGTGTTCATTCATTGGCATAGAGGATGTTCATGCATGGCTTGTGGGAAATAAAGACTTTTATCAATACAATTTCCACTTTAGCAACACTTCTCTAAGACTAATTGAGGATTGGCTTGGTGAAGCTTCTCCTTAATCAATCTAACATTATAAAATTCTTGATAGGTTGTTTAGATAGGGTTAATGATACTTGTATATATATGTCTTAAAAATAACTCTAACTCAAGTAAGGTTATGTTTAGTTTTAACCTTGGTTATGTTTATATTAACCTTGATCAAGTTTATATTAACCATGGGTTGGGTAAAAGAAATTATGGAGGCTTGATAACTCATAGAAGATATTTTTGAGGCATAACAACTCATAAAAGATATTTATGAGGTGTGACTCAACATTACATTGAATTTTAGGCATTTATAAAAGATATTATTAATTCCTTTGACATTGACCTCATTTTTATTGAAAAAATCATTTTTTAAATATTTAATTCCCTAATTGAATTTGAAATATTTACTTAAGGAGTTAATTGAAGTTTCTTCTTAATAAATACTACTTAGGGTTTTTGACATTTAGTAACTGTTCTAGCATTTTGCATTAATAGATAGAAATTCCAACTTGTCAAATTTTTAGGTTATAATTTGATAGGGTTGAATACAAGATAGGTTATGATTGCATAAATGATAATACCCAAAATAAGGAATCCTTGACATAATTATAGGTAGTTATATCCCATACATGGAAGAATTTAAGAAATAAAGTGACTTATAGGCTTAAATTACATGGTTTACTAGAAATTGGTCTGATATCTAGTTCAGACACAAAAGTGGACAAAAATGAGTGTTTACAGTTTTCCCTTGTTTTATAACACATTACAAGACACAAACATAATAATGTATTTTCAAAGAACGAAAAAATCATTAAAACAAAAGGTTCATGATCCACAGGGTAGTCGATTATCCCTATATTCCCCCTCAAGGGATTGGGAGGCAAATTGAGTCATCGAATGTTCCTTTGAAATTAAGAAAATGATAAAATCTAGTGGAAATCTAGGATGAAACACTAATTTTACCAAAGGCAGTTATAATCATTGGAATAAAGGATGAAAAATAATGATTTTGCTAAAGGCAGTTATAATCATTAACACATGTATTTGTGCTAATAGATAAAATAGGTATAAAAGTAATGATTTTCCCAAAGGTGGTTATAATAATTTACACAAGGATTTTCCCTATTAGGGTATGTTTAGATCATGTGATTGAAAATAAGTTTTCCCTAAGAAGGAAAAATAGATCACTGATCGGTTGAAAAATAATTTTCCACATCTAGGCAAATTGGTAAAGGGAGTTTATGCAAAAAACCTATAAAACAAATATATGATGAGTTGGTAAAGAATAAAAACATGATTATAGTCTAAGTGTGAGTACAAAGATGAAAATTTTAAATAACACATGGTATAGGTAGAAAAAATAATGTTGTTAAATGAGTCTCAGAAGAAGTCTAATAAGATAGTCTGGTGATAAAACAACCAAGAAATAAGGAATGTAGGAATAAATAGTACATGAAATGAACCACAGAGGTGAAAAATAAGGAACCATAAGAACTAAGGGGTTAAAATTCAAAATTTCAAGCTATATATTCACCCCATGGGGTGAAAATGATTCATTTTCACCCAAGCCCTTTGTAAATTTGATCTTTGGTTTCTTGCAAGAGTCATTGACAATAAATGGCATGCAAACAAGGATGGAGACACATTAATGACCAAATGAAGGAGCATGAGAAAAATACACATGATGGGCCTCTATTAAGTGACCTCACCTTAGTCATTATGTGTATTTATTACTCGTTTAATGTTTTCCCTAGTTAAGAAAATGGAAAATTTGCCATTTTTGTGGAAGGTAAAATGGTAGCTTTAAACACGTTTAATGGTGAATTCACAAAAAAATATCAACAATGTTTCCTTAAAATGATAAATTTTACCTATTTGGTGATTTCAAAAAAAATGTGAAGTCAATATTTTCATGGGTTTCTCAAAATGGAAATTTCACATAGAATCAATAGATTCCACTAAAATGGTGACTTAGTTGTAAAACATTGATAAACACCTAATTCATGATTTCACCTAAATAGGCAAAGATATTGTTTAAGGTTAGAGGGTAAATGATGACTTCATCAAAAACCCTAAACTAAGGCTTTGTTAAGACAAACTTACATGGTGTGACTCAATTTTCTATAATATACACTTGCACTTATTTAGATAGTCGCATACGCTAATGCTAATTTTGTTGTGGGTGTAAGAGGAACTTTCAATACTTACGGCATGAGAATGGTGATCACACTATTTATAGACACAACAAATTTGGACTGTAGAGATGGTTGGATACTTGCAAACCTTATATTTATGTGATGTTGCATGGATGCCTATGATCTACGTAGATTGAGCATATTTGAGTGCCCTAGTAGAGAGATGGCACTCTAAGACTTTGACATTTCACTTGTCAATTGGGAAGGACATGATTACACTTGAGGATACCTAGTGGATCCTCAAGCTACCCATGAGAGGTTCTAGGCTATTTTGGATGAATCCAATGTGATAATAGGTAGTGTTGGATAACTTGACTAGTTTTTAGGATATTGTCACAGTGTATGGGAAGGTAGACATTTACTTACTAGATATATATACAGACTTAAAACTAGACAAATTAGCCCTTGGGGACCCTTCACCACTAGAATTTATTGGTAGGGAGGTTTTTATACTGATTGTTATTATTAGTGGCATATTTTTTCTTGATAAGAGCAACCATTTCTTCCACATGGGCTTAGTAGGAGTGATTTGTACCATGATAGATGATGCCATGAGATTTGTATGGGGGATAGAAATATTGGCCCAACTATATAAGTATTTTCATATGGTGGCCTATAAAGGAGGACAAAGCATTGGGGACTCCACATTAATCATAATTTAGGGAAAGAAGAATATATCTATAGAGTGTCTAATGGGCTAGATATGGGTTACGGACCCTAAGGATGTAACAGCTTATGATTAGGCATAGATAAGCACTAGGTGTAGAGGATATTACAAGGAGATTTACTTTTACCAGCATATGTTCAATGAGATAACACCTTATTTATTCATCTAGAAACCTTAGTTTTTATATTGGCTCCATTGGCCTTGGGATACATGGTACACACCATTTATGACATCCAAATGCTTCACTATAGGGATACAATCTTATATCATTTGAGGAGTATTGACCATATCAGGTATTATGATAGTTTGAAATGGTGTAATATATTATAATAGATCTAGGTGGATTGTACATGCTACTAGAGATATTAACTATACCATGTTAATGATTTAGAGAAGTATAGATGTCACTAGTTATGAGATAATTTCATGGGTGGCATGGGCTTATGTAATAAGCGCAATAGATGTAGTGTTGACACCAAAGTATGTGCACTAGTGGGTTGAGGTGTGTCTATTGAGACTTGTTATTCTAATATGGGTAGATGGATAGGCTCTAAGATAGGTTCAAGTGTTGATGGGTATAGATGAGGGGGAGGTAGAGACTAGAAATGTGGTTAGTGAGAATGGTAGTAGCTAACATAGCCATGAAGGATGGGATGATTATGATGATGAGGAAGATGATGAAGTTGATGGAGGGGGTAGAGATGATAAACAGGATGACACCTAGGCTATGATTGTGGTGGATCCTAACACTATAGGTATAACATGATCTTTTATTCATCTAGGCTAGGTAGGGCCATCACATAACTAGGGAAGGTAGTGATAGTAAAATATTAGAGAATAAGATGAAATCTGGGGTAGGTGAGATCTAGGGCTTGGAAAAGAGAGTGGGTCAGCTACGTGTTATGTTAGATATTAAGGATGAGGACATGACTATGATTTAGTCATAGATTACTTGATTTAAGGTAGAGGTGGCACAAATGGTGTAGGTACAAGGATATATTTATGTTAAGAGAGATCAATCTATATCAGATATAGATTAGGATTTGGAATATGTATAAAGGTTATGACATGATTGAGATGAGGCTTAGAGAGATAAAAAATAGGTATTATTATCACATATGATACTTGAGAACCTTTAGGATAAGGATGAGGCATATTATTGTCACTAAGCATATGAGACCATAGTCCCTAAGGATAAGCAAATTACCACATTTGAGGTATGGGACATGTAGATGGTTAGTATAAGATTGTCTAGGATTACGATGGATAGTAGCCTTAGGTTAGTCAATGTAACAACCATAACTACCTCCACCACTAGGGCCACTCAAGATATCTCTTTCAATAGGGCCTATGTACTCACAGTGTCATTTTTGATATATCTCTATTAACAAATTTTGTACTTTTGACATGATTATATGTATATATTCATGATGTATATGACATTATTTTGTGAGATACATTGACATTCATATTTGGTCCTTAAAGGCCTTTGTACATGGACTATTATTCTTTTGATATATGCCATGCTCATGTTATTATTGTGTTGATTTTCATATTTAGATATGATGTTTTTAGAATTGTTGATGTTTATTGGCCATGCAAACATGTATTCTCTTTTATTTTGTTATATTACCATGTATATGATATGTTTCACTATTTTATCTACTTTTGCTGTATGAATTTTATATATGTGTATTTAGAGATACATGCATGTATTATTACATAATATAATCATATTGATCTAAGTATTCATGGGTTTGCACTATGTTTGGGAATTTGGCTAGTTGTGAACTAAGAGAAGTACTATCCATTGCATTATTTGATAAATATATTCACCTAATTTTTGGTGTAGTTTATTCTATTATGCATCATAGTTATGAACAACTATAATAACAATATATATCTTAAGCATGGTAAACATAGTTTAGATGCAAATACAAAAAATCTAAGAGTAAGATATAAACAATCAAATCTCAATAGTAAATATAAAACAAATAAATTAAGTATAGGACTATATACAAACACTCACATCCTAAGTGCAAGATATGGCTAATAAATTCTCAAGTGTAAATAAATTGAATAGACCTAAATTAATCGAGAAACATACAATCAAATAAAAAATACAACAAGTAGTTAAAACAAACAAACAAACCAAGTAAACAAACAAATAAACTAAAGGAAACAAATTAGTTAATCAACCAACTAAAACAAAAAAATACAAAATTAACAACTAAAATAAATCACAAGCAATAAATAATTAAGTTTAAGTAAGAGAAATAGAAAACATAGATTAAGGAAAATGAATAAACAAAATAAACTAAGGCAAAGAAGAATTGAATAACAAAACTATTATAAGACACACAAAGGTAAATAAAATAATCTAAGGTAAAACCACAACAATTTTCAAATAAGTTAGTGACATTGTTAGAAACAAACATAATACAAGAAAGTAGTGAATTAATGAATGAAATTATTTGTGCATGTGTAATAAAGGTGTTAATATTGGATACAAGGTTTCCCATAGGCTATACATAGCAATCACATAGTTAAAATAGCACATGAACAAATGGCATAAGGATTACCCTAGGCTATAGGGAACAATGGCAAAGGGTATGATGATAAAAGGTTTCCCCTAAGCTATAGGGAATAAAAACAAAAGAAGGATAAAAAATGTTTCACCTAGGATATAGATAATAATTAAACAAAAACAAATAACAAGAATAAAATAAATAGTAAGGGGTAGTCGAGTTGACTACAAATGTCCTAAGCAAGTGGATGCTATCGACATAGTCCCATGGACATGAGGTTCAACATGAAATTCAAGCCAAATATAATTATCCTAGGATATGGGACAAAATAAAATTGATGATAATTAAAATAGGATGATTATATAGGAATATAGGAATGGTCTCTAAAATCAGAAGTGCATAGTGTAAATAAGGGGGTGACACTCATAATCATGAAAGCATCAAGTATAATAAACTCACAAAGACGTGAAAGTGTGGTTTTTGGATAAAACCACACTAAAAGATGAAATGTGATTATAGAATAATGAATTAATTATAAATTCATAGTGTTCACTACATCTATTCTTTGGAATAAGAATAATTTTTTAAAATGGCGAGAGCATCGACTGAGATTGCTCACAAAATGGTGAGAGCATATGATTGAGGTTGGTAAGAGAAAAATAAGAATGGGGAAACTTAAGGATAAATGGTTACTTGTGAAATAAATATAAGACCCACAATCCTTAGGGAAAAGGAGATTAAAGGAAGTGCCAAAAAGAAATAAAGTGATGAAGTAGTAGCTAATCTATCCTAAGATACCCCATATATCCAAGTGCTACCTACATAGTTTGTGTAGACCTCAGGATGATGTAGTTCTCCTAAAAATGGGAGAAAAATCGTAAAGTGGTCTATAAATGAAGTTATATAGGTAAGATAGTCCATCCCCCCCAAAAAATTAAGGATTTATATATAACATGGAAATTCTAAGCCAATTTTCCTAGGTCTTTTTAAATGTTTAGGAGTTTGGTGTATTTCAATATAGTTGAGAATTATGAGATGTAGAGTGGTGATATATCATAAAATAATGAGATTGTAACTTAGGGTGCTCACAAATTATCAAAAGCATTTATCCTAGATTACTCATAAAATGGTGAGTGTTTTAACTGAAATTACTTGTAAAATAATGAGAGTGCTCAAACAAGGGTGCCTAAGTTGACCTTAGAAAACATTGAGAATTACATACATAGTTAAAATGGACCTTAATCCACATTAGTTACCACATAATGAAGCATTTGGATAAGTAAAAACGAGATCATGAATAGGCAAATGGAAATGGTTATGCCAATGTGATGTAGTAAGGCATGGTAAAGGGGTTATCCTTAGGCTATAGGAAATAATGGAAAGGGTTGATGATAATAATATGAACAAAGGTGGTTATAATTAATATCAAAATAAATGATATAAAATGTATCACAAATGAAGGATTTAATTGTCAGGACCACTACCATATTGCTTTCATATACTGTTATTGAATGAATGCCTTCAAAAGTTAAAGATGAATTTAGAAATCTGATTACCAGTCATGGAATTGAGGGGAATGGCTTCCAACGACCTAGTGAAATATTTTCTAGTAGTAAAGACATGTTTGTGTCCATTTGAGGATGTATGATTTATCTTTCCTATGAGGGTAAATCCCCACATTGAGAATGGACATGGTGTTATCAGTGGATTAAGCATTTTGGTTAGACCATGGATCAAATTAGCATGGTTCTGACACTTCACATACTTCTTCACATAGGTAGTTGTGTCACTTTACATATTTGGCCAATAACAACTTGTATGTAGTAATATCATGGAAATCATGGCTCCACTGGTGTGGGCCCCACACACTCCTTCATGAAATTCCCACAATGCTAATCCATATTCTACTAAAGATAAACAACAAAGCATGGTTCTATCATGGCTTGTATGATATAGGGTAGGTCCAAGTACGGTA
The DNA here is from genome assembly GCA_037957365.1 of Torreya grandis. Lineage (NCBI taxonomy): Eukaryota > Viridiplantae > Streptophyta > Pinopsida > Cupressales > Taxaceae > Torreya > Torreya grandis. Next base: position 99,228 of record JARHVA010010626.1, read on the forward strand.
TAATTGGAGGCTTTATGAATTAAGTTTTTTTATCTTTTTTGTGAAAGGTTCAAGGGAATTGTCATTGAGGTAATTATATAATTTTTCATATCAATTAGACATGGTACCAAAAATATCACAAACCATATTGATAGTTATTTGCTCATGTGCCAATGTTAGGATATGTTCCACAAGAAATTGATAGTCTCTGGCTCTATCCTTAAAATGAATCATAGAGCTAATTACAACTATGGCATCAATTATTCTATTACTAGCCCTAGGTATTTATTCAAAATAAACTTTGAATTTTTTTTGTTTAAGAGTGTCAACCATACCTTCATAATATACCAAATTCTCATATTTAATTTGGTATTGGTCTATAACTTGATTTATTGTAAGTTGTGAATCACAGTGAACTAATAAATGTTATATATTCCACTATAATTATTGGCAAAGCCCTATGATAAATGATTCATACTCAACCATATTATTAGTACATGGAAAACCAATATGAAAGGACTTAGGAATAAGATCCCCTTGTGGCATGATAAATAATATTATAGTGCCTAATCCATGTGTTGTGAAAGAACCATCGAATAAAGTATCCATTGTTATGCTTTAGAATGTTCTTCTACTGTATTCATGATGGATTCATCTATAAACCCAAATATAAGAGGTTGAATATCAAGAAGTAGAGCTTCTACAAGCTGATCTATAAGTACTTATCCATTAATGGTTTTTTTATTGCTGTAATCGATCTCAAATTCTCTCAAGATAATGATCCAATTCACCATGTGGCTTATAAATATGTTTTAGATAGTAGATAGTTGATTGGATCTACTTTGGCAATTAAAATAGTCTTATTATTCAACATGTAGTGACACAACTTGTGGGATATGAAAACCATATCTAAATAGGCTTTATTGATCAATATATATTTGTGTTCATATGGGATAAATGTTTGGATTAAGTTGTAGATGGCATGCTCTTTGCCCTGTTCATCATGTTATGCTAAAATTTCTTCTAGGGAATTTTTAGGGGATGATAGGTAAATAAAAAATGGCCTTCCTAGTGTAGGCAACAATAAAATAGGTAGACTGGCCAAGTTTTCTTTGAGATGGTCAAATGCTTTTTGGAAATATTCATTTAATGAGAAAGTGTTTCCTTTTTTTATCAAGTGTGTAAAATTATGGCATTTATCATCCAACTATGAAATGAAGAGTCTAATTAACTATATTTTCCCCTAGAAATTATGGAGCTACTTCAAGGTAGATGGTAACAAAATCTCAATAATGGCCCAAGCTTTGGTAGAATTAGCTTCAATGCCTTCATAAGAGACAATAAAGCTTAATAATTTGCCAAAATTTATATCAAATACAAAAATTTTAGGGTTTAGCATAACTTTTTACTCTCTAAGGCTCTCAAAAATTATCTGAAGTATGGCTAGGTGGATGACATAGGTCTTAAACCACCTAGTATGTCATTGACAGAGTCTTCAACAATATCATGCATCATATAATGGAAAGTTACTATCATGTCATGTTGGTACATTGATCCTTCATTATTGAGTTTGAATGGCATTACTTGATAACAAAACATTTCCCACAAAATGGTGAATATTGTCTTGTGATAGCCCTTTGATGCAATCCTTATTTGGTTTTAGATTGAAAAATCATCCATAAGGGAAAACATTTCATATCTAGTCATGGATTTAATAATCATGTCAATGTTTGGTAGAGGAAGGTTATCCTTTGGGTAGGCCTTGTTAATGTCAAATAAATAAGTGCAAAATCTAATACCCTTTGGCTTATTGTTAATTGGTACTATATTTGAAATCCATTCTGAATAATCAATAAGTCAAATGCATCTCAATTCTAAGTGTTTCTCCAACTCTTTCTTAACTAATAAACTAATACAAGGATGCATTTTTCTTAGCTTTTGGTTATCTATTTTGTCATCATGATGTAAAACAAGATGGTGTACAACTACGTTGAGGTCCAAACATAGCATATATGAATAGGACCAAGAAAATATAGCAATAAATTCATTCAAAGTGGATATAAAGACTTCGCGTTCCTCTTCAATGAGGGACACACCTAATTTAATCCATTTTAGGTCCTTTGGGGTCCCAATTTTGACCTTATAAGTGTCCTCCACAAAGAGCATAGATCCATCTTATAAAAGAGTTAGTAAAAAGGTAAACTAGCTGGTAATGTTGTAGTCTTATTGCCTGATTGGTTTAACAATGTCACTTATACAAGATGAATTTGAATCTTCCAAGGGTGGAAAAAGGAAAGTAACAAATACCTCTGGGTACTCCTATATGATATAATCAAAATATTGTTACTCTTCAATACTGATTTTAGATCCATACATAAACCTTATTGTAGTTGTCTTTTGTACTTCTTATGAAGAGGGGTGAACATCCCCATCTAATGTCACCTAAAACAAGTTTTCACCAAGAGACTTACCTTTTTATTTTGTTTTTTGTTGGTCTGAAAGTGTCTTAAAGAGGTTTTCACTTTTAGACCTCAATTTTTTTATTTTATCTTTTCTTTTGTCCAAGGAAGTTTACCCACTCTCTAACATAGGCAAGATAATTCAATTTGATAGATAAACCCTCTTTGTGATCTCATAGAGGAATATGATCCCTCAAACCTAGAAAGTTACAAATGGCCTCATCATTCTTGAACTTGTCAAGTGACACTATCAACTCTTGTTAGTCCCACTTTATTAGTTGTGGGTGATAAAGGGTAAGTATAAAAAGGAGAATTATAAGATTGATAATAAATAGGACATAATATTTAAATAAATTAGTATTAACAAGGTCATCATAGATACTATAATCAAACCCTAGGTTACTACTAGCATCATCTTAAGTAGTTGTTGGTGTAGGAACTCAAACAAGATATGTGAGGTCACCCCTAGGTAGTTTAAGTCTAATACCTTGAGTTATTTCATAATTAGTCATGGAAATTGGCTCAAATGTTACTTGTTAATTTGCACCCATGCCTCTACCTTCATAATCTTTTTTATCCATAATTTGGTTAGGGATATGATCCTTGGCAATTTTGTAAGAGTCAACTAGATTATAATTATAGATCCATGAATCATCTTTGGCCAAAGGGTCTTATTATTTACCATAGGTTGGTTTAAAAACAATAGATTGAATGAGATGAGATTTTCCCTTAGCATGTCATTCCATGTGAGCATTGTTAGCTTTGGATATCCCATAAGATTTTGGGTTCTAAGGTAATTTGGATATATTAATGGATTCATGAGTAAATTACTCTCCTAAATCTTTTTAAGATATGTAAAAATGGTTGTCTATCTCTAGTAGAGGTGTAGATGAACTTGAATCTAGTCTTTTAGGGTCATTACAATTGGCTTTAGGTTCTGATTCAATGGCTTTTACTTTATCAACTTTTTTTCATTAGTTTTAGAATTATGATTCAAGCCAAAATAGTAATTATAACTCTTGTACTCCACCTCAAGATGTTTGAAAAATTGGTAATGTTGGAGATCCACTGGTATGACTACTTCCATTCCTAAATTAGGAAATTTATTACATTGATGCAACAAGGAAGGTATGGCCCAAATTTAATGAATCCATGGTCAACCCATGAATAAATTGTATAATAACTCTATTTCAAGAACATGGAAAAGGGTGTCATGGGTCAAAGATCAATGACCAATAGTATATGTATGGTTATTTGTGATTCCCTCTCTTCATTATCATATACTTTAGTGACGATCGTGTTTGGTTAAATATCAGTCATTATGTATCTAATATTATTTAATAAAATTAAAGACTTAATTATTAGTCCCAACCATTATCTATAAAGACACATTTAACCATATATGTAGTTATATTGACCTCAAATTATAAAGTGTTGTTATGTAATTGTCCTAGCAATGACATATCACATTGATCAAAGGTGAGTCATTGGACAGGGGCCAAATGTCCTACCATATCTTAAAATTTATTAGGCATAATTTCATTAGGTATAAGGGATTAGATTAGGTATTAATTAAGTATACTCTTATGAACACTAGATTTTTGAAACATATCCATGATGGATATTTGCACAGGGGTCTTTTGTAGCTATTTCACAATGTCATAAGTTTTCTCTATGGTATTAGGAATTGGATTTTTCATTATTTCTATGAAGTTTTATATGGGTTCATTCATGAAATAAGGTTGTGGGCCTTGAATAGTAATCTTGGTTCATTGAGTTGTGATTATGAAATCTTGATTAGGTATTAGGCCTATGTAATTAGATGATGAGGTAAAAGGGCTAGGAATGGTAATTCTTGGGAAATGTTGAACTTGGATACTAACATGGTCTAAATAAGGATTACCAGCATAGGGAGTTTGATAGGAGTTATTAGTCCCTATTATAGGTTTATTGGTATTTGGTTGAGGGTTGATGGTAATGGTGGTAATATGACCACCTACAACATGTCTTATAATAATTTTAAAGTATGTGTAATGACATGGAGGCTTACTTGCTTTGATTGATTAGTTTGACCTTGGTTCTAACCATTTTATTATTATTATTATTATTATTATTATTATTATTATTATTATTATTATTATTATTATTAATGATGATGATGTTGATATTATGGTGGTGTTATATGCTACTATTTTTGTTGTTATTATTGGTTGTTGTGTCGCAAAAATAGGTTTTGATAGATACCCAAGTTATGACTAGATGTAGGGACATGGTTATCCCATTCTATCTCTCCATTCTCAATCATGTTTTTAATAAACTGTCTTGGATATATGCAATGATGTGTAGAGTATACATTAATGTGATTATACTCATAAGATTCATGCTCTTTTACTAGTCATGAAAATGAATTCCTTCATAAAAAGGCTTTGGCACAGGCCAGCTAATCATATTATCTTGGACCAATTTATGATATATGAACTTAATGGGCTTTTTGAGGTCACTGAATACTCTAGTTATGGGTGGTCTTCTCCTTGGAGGAGGTGTTTTTAACTATGAAGTATTTTTCAGAGGTCTAGGCTATATAAATGGATGTGATGGTTATTGAATGGGCATTGGTAAATGAACAACCAATGTTTGCACTATTTGGACATGTTACAATTCAGTGACCCCATTACGAACAATATTATTGTTATGATTATAGGATTTTTATATTTATAAACTATTAAACTAATCTAGAATTAAAGATGGTATTTAGATGTGGTTTTGGTTCTAATTATGGCTTTGGTTCAATAGTTGGCCTTGATACTGGTTTTGGATCTAGTTATGATTGGAAGAATATAATTGATATTTTATTTTTTTATAAGGGAATTTTAAATTTGTATACCTTTCTGAATAACTTATTCAAGTGTGAGCACATTGTAGCTCAAGATATTATGATATATCACTATGTAAACTCTAGATAAATATTGTGGCCAATTATTTATCTAATAGATTCTGCATAAATTAGATAATAGGTGCCCTCTATGATTCTAAATAACTAGTAAATATTTATTCATTTGTCTATATTTCTTGACCTAAATCTACCACTATAATCTCATGTTTGAGATTGTATGAGAAATGTTGTACAAACTTATCTTAAAGGTCATCAAATTTTGGCATAGAATTCTTTGGTAGTTTAAGAATACATTCCAAGGCATGTCCATCTAAACTTTTAGGGAAGAGGAGAAGCATATATATATATATATATATATATATATATATATATATATTATCACTATAGGCCATTGGTTGGAAAGCAATAACAAACTATTTTAAATTCTCTTTTAGGTCACCTTTTCCCTTATCTTTATCAAATTTGGGAGGCTCATAACCTAAAAGAAAATATATTTAGATGTAATACATATTAAATGGATATGAGCATATCTCATCTAATTTTAACTTCTTTATTTGCTTCCTAGTTTAAATGTATAAAATCACATCCTTCATTTGATATATCTCTTCGGATAGGAATCTAGATGGTACGACATGTTGTATTTGGGGTTGCACAATCAAAGGTGGATTAACTTTTGACTAAGGTATAATGGAGGAATGGATTATTGGGGAATGTTCATTTGATTGGTAGATCGATCATGAATATGTATCCATATATTAAGATTATGTTGTTGGTATGGTATACATTTTTGTTGGTAAAAATTTTGTCTAGGATTTGAAATATGGATTTGATTTGAAAACTATGACTACGATAGAGGAATTTGGTTAGGTGGAATGTATTGTGCTTATTGGTTTTAGGTAGGAACTTGATATCTACTTGTCAGAACCCACTAAATAAATGGTACCCTTTGCTATCTAAAGCCCTCTCATTGAAGGTGTTTAAATTTAGGTACTTATTTTATATGAGTTACCCATTAGGGTAAAAGTAAATTTTTGCCTAACAACTATCTACTATAAGTTAAGACCTTTTTATTGGGTAAACACATTTTTTGATTTAGGCACTTGTTGGGGTTTAGGTATTTATTATTGACCAATTGACACTCTTTATTGACCAATGAGAAAATGTTGTTGATAATGAAAAAATTTTAATGGTTGTCGTATATTAGTCTATGTTTGTGTTAGTGGAACATTAACTACCACATGTTGATATAGTGTAGTGTTTAACACTTGTTGGGATAAAATGCTAGTTTTTTTGGCTACTTTCCCCTATTGCATGTTTGAGGAAGCTAGTAGTTGAAGAATGGAATTTTTTTACTATGTTTGGGAACCATATGTACCTAACCCATTTTTTAATCCCCTTGAGGTATTGGTAATAGGAATAAGGTGTGTGTTACTTGACAATTTACTAGATCCACCTTGGTTTAAATTGGGATTCATTTGCATGATATCGACAATGTTTTGTGTGAGGTATTCTATAGGAGCCATAATTTCTTATTTCATAATTAGGGAATTTAACATGTCTCATACCAATGTAAATTGGTCAAAGGGGTCTATGTTCTGATTTACATAGCCTGTAGAATCAATTAGTACCCTTGGCATGTTTGAAATGGCCATGGAATTAAAGTTCTGAGCTAGGTTAAGATATGTTTGATATGCTTATTATACCTGTTCCAATTGATCATCCATTGGAACCATTATTTTTACCAATGAATTTAGTCCCTATTTAGGTATTAATAATAGATCTTGATTCTAGCTAGTTGAAGTATGTTAAAAAATTTGGACACAAAGCATGTTACTAGGTATTCTAATCAAGCTAGATAGACTTTCATGTGGGAAGTCTATCAAGTATTTTTATCTTACTTTTATCTCCTTGAATAAAATTTAATCTTTGTTTCCTAAAAATTTAGAATCAAACAAGTATGGGTCATAACTTGTTGGCATGGTTACATAGTAGGGATGATGTTGTTGGTTATGTTCAATGATAGGTGGAACATTAACAAGGTATTATGCCATTTGTTCTTAATATTATCGTAGATAAGAAGGTATGCTAACTAGTTATTACACTAGTGGGTACTATCCTTGGTCCATATATGGGGTAGTGTAAGAGGGATATGGATCCATCTCATATTCTACATCATCACCATAAAGTTCTTGAACAAAGAAATCACTAGTGACAATGTTATCATAAACTAGATTATACATGGTCCCATTATGTGTATAACGAGGCATGATCAAACTTATGAATAGGTCTCTAAAAAAGGGTCTAATGTGGAAAATGAATGTGGTCTAAGTTAAATATCCTTTATATCTTTAAAAAATGTCTAAAGGTAAAATGTCTATTCTAGGTCTAAGGCAAAGGTAAAATGAAAAGGTGAAACTGGTCTTTGGAAAAGTGTTTGGGAAAGTTAAAATGACCTTGATCTACGTTTAAAAATGAAAATAAAGGTTCTAGGTATTTGGTCAAACATCACAAAGCTAAAATTCTAAACTAGGTCTAAAACATGAAAAATAATGCTAGGTCTTTGGTCATAGTTCACAAAGCTAGACATGGAAAAAAGATGATCTAAATAAGAACTTGAAGTCAATATAACTCTAAGGTAATTGGATCATAAAAATTATTCTAGGTACACAAATGAATCTTGGCAAACAAAACTAAGAAATCATTAAACTCAATAACTCTAAACTAGGCACATGAAAACAAAACACCGAGAAGTCTAGGCAAAGATATTTAAACTGAATGAGAAATAAATCCAAGTTGTACAATCCAAACATAAAAGATAAACCACTTAAGCCCAAATTAGATAAGGCTTTGGCATAGACCTAATTAGTTTTGTATTTGAACTTTGAAATATTGAATTTCAAATTTAGTATAAAAGAATTAGATTTTCTAAAGGTCAATAGGCTAGACCCAAATGGGAAGCAAAATTGCACATTTTTGGAAATGAATGTATGAATGGGTTTTGAATTTGGTTTCAAAAAATTTAAGTGTTTTAGAATAAAATTAGTAGAATAACAAAACTAATTTAAAAGAGTGGTATAAATTTAGTTTTTAAAATCTACGAGGCAAATGTTTAGAGTGATTTTAATAGCATAACACCTCTTGGTTCAAAGTGGTGTGTAACATGTGTCTTGTTTTAAAGGTTTTGAATCATTTTTACTTTGGTAAACTAATAATTTTACACCAAAAAATACATGCTATTAAAATAAATAAAAAGGTGCCTAAGTGCATGTGTTACCTAAAAACTAATAAGGCCTGCATAGATTTCACCAAATATTCCATTGATAAACCAATTATCAAAAGTAATTAAGTGTTAATAAAAAAATCAAGCAGTGCATGTAGGTATATTTTTTAAGACCCAATGTATCTTAATCATTGGTACATGTCAAGGAATTTGGAGTGATGAAGCACTTGGCATTAGGCAAGATATTCTACGAAAAAGTGGGGTTTACTAAAATATATAATTTTTGTAATGATCTAAATGGCCCCAAGTGTGGATTAAAAAAGGGTGCATCACATCAATTATATTAAAAATAAATAAATTTTTATACAAAGGTTAGTACATCACATAATGACTTCATTTATAACTACTCAGTGAAGTTAGATGTTTAGCATGAACTAGTCTAAGTTTTCATTAGAATTGTTAAGCTAATCACTCAAACATTGTTCAATTCTAGTATCACATGCCAAATTTATATACCCCACCATGGAGTGGGGTTGTAATGATTCTAGGAGATGAAAACCTAGGTAAACACTCCCTTAAATAACTTGTGAGGAGGTAATGAACTCCTGCCCAGAAGATAATGTAGAAAAATAAACAAATGAAGAATTAAAAAAAAAATTGGTTCATTTTTGGGTTACCTAAGTCACTCGAAGATTGGGAAGAACATACAAAACTTTTATTCATTTTCTAAACTCAACAAAAAAAGGAAAGAAACAAGATGCTTTTGATCACCCAAGTTCCCTAAAGGTGATGGGGGGAGAGCATACACATGAATTTCTTTTTTGCCAAAAAGAATTTAATCTAAGAAATGGAAACTAATTAACAAATAATGAAGAAACAAAAATTGAAATCTCCTTAGACCACTAATATAAGGAGGTTGTTTGTTTTATAGAACCAAATAAGATGTGAATTGAAATTTTGTTCCCTTGGCTTTATTGTTTGCACTTATAACCTTGAAATGTGAAAAGTAAAGTTTGTTAGGTAAGTTTTAACCACAAAAACATAAGTGTGAATGAAATTTTGATGTTTTTAAACCTCAGTTCCTTCAATTAGTTTCCTCATTAAAAAAATTAGGGGGTTAACTTATGTTTATGACAAAGATTTAACCAACAAGAAACTTCCACTTTTAAGGTATTGGGTTTTTAACATAAAGCGAAGTTGTCGATTTCTCAATAAAGCAAAGCCATCGATTTCTCAATAGAATGAAGTCACTTTTTTTTGTGGAACCATAATAGAAAAAAAATAGTTGCTATCAAATTTGTCATTAGTTAGGCATGAAATTAGTGATTAGGTTAGTCAAAGTCACTCTTTATGTCTAAAAATAGAGTAAAATCACTAAATTCATGAGAAAAATTACCCGACAAAGTTTCTAAATCATAGGATGGAAGCTGCCATTTTCTATCATAAAAATCACCATTTTCACAGAGGATGATTTAGCAGGTCAATGTCACTGATTTCAAAATAGAGCTATGTCTCTTTTTTTTTTGAATTCATCAATGTAACATTGTTTTTAATTTTAAAACAAATAATATAAAAAGAAAGGACAAAATAGGTGAAGTCATCGTTTAACATGGCAAAGTTACCGATTAGTAGATAAATAAAATGACATAAAATTTAGTCATAAAATTAAAAACATGATGTTTTGAGCTATATTTTAAAGAATTTTGAAGGTTCCACATCATTCATTTGGTCCATGTGGTGTGTGTGGTCTCATTGAGTGTGCCATTATGTATCATTTGGAATCCCAAGAGACAAATTTGTTAGTTTATTTTTAGTGAAATAAAAAGAGAATTCAAATAACAAAACAATAAAAACTAAACTAATCTTGCCTAAGTACTTGGGTGAGCTTACACATTAAAAAAAATTATAAAAGGAAGGTAAAACACAAAACTATGTTACCTCACTTGTCAAATTAATGCTCATTCATTGTCATAGAGGATGTACATGATCAACTTGTGGGAAATAGAGACTTTGATCAATGTAATTTCCATTTGGGCATCATGTCTCTAAGACCACTTAATTCTTGGTTTAACTTTTCTTGGCTTGGTGAAACTTATCCTTAATCAATCTGACGTTATAACCTTGGAATGAAAGCTTGTTTAAATAGGGGAAATGGTACTTGTATTTATAGGTATTAAAACTAACTATAACTCAAGTGAGGTTAGGTTTAGTTTTAACCTTGGTTGTGTTTAGATTAACCTTGGGTTAGGTCAAATTAATTGAGAAGGATTGGTAACTCATAAAATATATTTATGAGGCTTAATAACTCATAGAAGAGATTTATGATGTGTGACTCACCCTTTTTTTAATTTTTGGGAATTTATAAAAGATATTATTAATTACTTTGACTTTAACTTCATATTTATTGAAAAATAATTTTTTTAGAAAATGGAATTCCATAATTGAACTTGAAATTTTTACTTAAGCAGTTAATTGAAGTTTTTGAATTAATCCTAAGTAGGGTTTTTTACATTTAGGAATTGTTTTAGTGTTTTATATTAATAGATTGAAAGTCCAATTTGTCAAATTTCTAGATCATAATTTTACTGGGGTTAAATCTAAGATAGATTATTATTGCATATAGTTTAATACCCCAAATGAGAAAGCCTCGACACAATTATGGGTAGTTGTATCCCATGCATGAAATAATTTGGGAAATATAGTGACTTATAGGATTAAATTACATCATTTTCTATAAATTTTTTTGATATCAGGGTTAGACACAAAAGTAGTTGATAATGAGTGTATACAGACCCATTTAAGAAAATAATGAAATTTGAATTATGACACATATACAAAATATTTATATAAAATTAAATTAAAGGAATAAGATATACCTTGTTCAACATCAAATTTTAGATCAAAATTTTTATTAAGGATGAAAGAAATATAAATATCCTACAATGCATCCTAAAAAAACTTCTAATATGATTTAGAATATTCCATATCAAACAAAGGAAACTATAAAACATACATCACTGAGTCCTTCACCTTCTCTAGTTACACATAATTGTAATAGGTTCTATAAATAATTTCCATGATAGTTATGTTATAACACTCAATGTTTTTTTATATTTATATGCATATACATGTAGCAGTCATCATTTAAGAAAATTTGGGATTAAACTCTATGATTGAATCACACCCTATGGCCCACCCATTGATAGATCATGGTCTAGTTCATTTTTACCAAAGTATTTTAAAAATATAAAAATTTCAAAAATTTCAAAAATCCAAAAAATCAAATATAAAAAAAATCAAAAACATTCAAAATATTATAAAAACAAATTAGATCCTTAACATGACATGAGAGGTTTTTTACTTATTTACATATGTTATTTATCATATATGATATTAGATAACATATTATTTTCTATAAACACATATATTTCATGAGGTATTTGAGCGTGATGTATGACATCATTTACGTATGCATTCTTATATGTTGGACTTCCTTTTTACCTAGTGGCCATGTCTATGTTGGGAGAACCTAAATTTACAAATTACACTATAACATGTTTAATCCATCTATGACCTCAAATACAATTTTGAGTCCATATACTAAAATAGAAATGATAAATCACTCATATTTATAATTTTTATACATAGACATGTTATTTTTTAAAAAAATATGGCATTGATACATGCAGATGGAATATACTAGTTTTATAATAACTCCTTTAGGTTACACTATGAAAATGGTGATTTTTTTAAATTAATGATAATAACTCAGTTGAATTTTTTCTTAATTAATTACAATTCAAAAATGTATTCCAAGTTAAAAATATTAATAAGTAAATATAATTATGCAATGCATCATAACAGAAAGGTTTAACAACTTCTGAAAATTGTTCATATGTTATAATTCAACTACACTTCTTATCGTATGTATTCTAAAATAATAGTGATCCATTGATGTAGTAAGGAATATAAAATTTCATAAATCATATTTAAAAATATATAAAGTAGGTAATAGAGTTTCATCATTCAATGACCTCTTAATTGTGTTGTTATCAATATTATATCATTGAATGCATCTCGTATTTTAAATTTCATGTATTAACAAATACAATAATGGAAGGTAATTATAATTTATTAAAGTTAATATTTCTAATATAATTTTGATAAAATCTATTGATGCTTAACAAAAATTCATCAAATATGCATTCATAAAGTATTTTATCCTTATTCTTTTATAAAAATTACTTAAATATACTTTAAGAAATTTACATTCATGACTCATTTCATTCTCAATTAAACATACTCTAAAACTAAAACTTATTTCATAATTAAATTATTTTCAATAATATAAAAGGTAAAGGGAGATACAATGCCTATAGAATCCATAATTCACATTTAAAGTGTACAACATGAGATAGTGGCTTAGTTCTAGTTCCATTGTGCTTAAAATTACATTATTTTAATAATTTATTTTCTAATAATTAGATACGATGTAGATAATGTCCAATAAATTTTTCCTTCATGTGAACTCAAGAGAACATTTGAATCCAAAAACATAAAATGTATATGTATATAGGGAGAGTATCATAGAGGGATTTACCTCCTACAAAATATCCCTTTGGATCCCCAACACATCTCATAAACTGAGAGCGGCCCTACATTTCATGATATTGATAGACAAGATTTCAAATTATGTGCACCTAAATTCACTCACTTCCTTTATCATCACTATTATTATTAGTCGACACTAATTCTACTTATTTCATTTATCCTCTCTAATTCCATCCTAATATCACCCCTTTCTACTCATTTATCTAACATCACCCTTAATTATTCTTCATTCACTAACCTTATGTTAACCCCTACCAATCTATTAATCCTCCTAAATCATGTCTTATCCCATCTTAATCTCTCTTATCCACTATTTGGGAATTTAAAATTCTCGTGACCCACCTACACTAGCCTAATCTTAGACTCTCCTATACCCCTAGTCCCTAATAAGCCACCCAATCCTTATCTTAATCCATTACTAATCTTAATTAGTCTCTAAGAGAATTCTATAATCCTCAAATTTTAGAATCCTCTCTAACTTGGCCCCTTATATCTACTAGCCTCCATTCTAGAGGCTTCCAAGGAAATTTGAATTCCTTGTAAATTCCTCCACCCTTGATCCTCATGGCTCAACATTTAATGTGAGTCATAGATATTCCCTCTTTGGCTTATTTAGATAAGTCACTCCTCAGTGGAAATTAAATATCAACCATATACTAAGTCCATGAAATATCCATGCCAAATCCATCATCAAATGTTCTTAAAAAACTTAATCATAAACATCAATCAAGTCATCATCATGCTAGAATTTTGAGTCTACTTACAATCCATAATCAATAATTTGTTTTGAAGGTCTTGAAGGGAGGATAGGAAAAGTAAGGAATTAATAAGATTCATATTATTATTGCTTATTTTCTTCCAAAATCTCTCATACTAAGTAGTTAACATTTTAGGTTTAAATTACATATTTAGATAGTTTAATCCATTTGCTCAAAATTTCATGTACATTTTGGTGACCATGGTGGGAGCTTCCCTCCCAATTTAACCCATTTGTATCCTAAATGTGTTTTGGTAGCTTCTAGTACTAATTAGACTAAACAGAATTATGGATTTTGATCAAACTTGCATGCCCAAATGAACTACAATATGTCTTGTAAGTCATGACATTGCAGTGGTGGTTTTGTCTCAGGAGTCATGGTTTTGTGCTAACCTTGATCGCTAATGGTTTATGGTTTTGGTAGTTTAAGGCATCTTGTAAAATGAATACTCAATAATCATGATTTTTATTTGAAAGTGGTAATTTTGATGTTTGACTTGTGATTTTGCATTTGACCATTTAACCTAACCACCGACATTTTTTGTGATCTTGATAGGTTTTTACCATTTTGTAAACTCATGACTTCACAAGTTGCAATATTTTCCAAAAGTTATGATTTTATTGTCTAAGTAGTGATTTTGTGTTTAATAGGCAATTGAACTTACATTTGATTCTACATTAATCTTGGATTTTCTTGTGTCTATGTCATGTCATTTTACATGCAAGGAAGAAATAGGAGCATCCTAAATTACTGTTAAATAACCAGATCAAATAATGACCCCTTTTCCCCTCCTATTATAATATCACCAATCATGAACTTGTGGCTTTGTATTAATTTAATAAATTTTGCATAATTTTAGTAGTATTATTTTGATCAGATCTTCATAATCTAGGCACTAATTTAAATACATATCAAATACCTATCTAATATTTTGTACATATCAAATAACTATATATTATTTATATATATCATCACATCTTTTTATTCAATTTTAAGTCTAACTACCAAATCCTATCAATTTTTGCTTTCCCTAAAAAGTAATTAATTGCAAAATCATGGGTTTTCTACAAAAATCATGATATTTCCTAGTGACTTGTGGTTTTATAGAAAATTACATGGTAACCATTACCGATTATCCCTTTTCTACAAAATCATAACTTTGTCAATGTGATATTTCAAAAAATTCATGATATTGTAGTCTCTGGTTGCGGTATTACATTGGTATAACTATGTATTTATGATATTGCCCTTTACAGTTGTATTTTTTCACTAATTTTTGCATTCAATTTTTACCCTTTTGAGTGAATCCTTAGAGTCATTTTTAGTGAATTTTGAGTCACTCTAAGCCTCTTGCAAGGCCCGAATTACCTTTGGAATTGAGGGCACTATCCCTCAACCTCACCCTATACTATGGAGTATATTTGTAGTACTAACCCCAGAACCCACAAGGGGATATTCCCCTTGACCCCATATAGGGAGCTACCCATTAAACCCGTAAGGGGTGCTACCCCTTGACGCCACTGGAGGTTATTACCCCCAAACCCTTGCATCATGGCCCCCATCACCCAAATAAGTTATACAACCAATTCATGATTTTTTAGTGGTTTTTATTATACTAACATTGTGTTTCCTATAGGGGTAAATATAGAAGTGATTTTGGCTTGTTAACATCTTATCTTGCAGGCTACCCCTCAAGATTGCTAAATCAAATGACTAATCATTTTCTTGCAGGCCACCTATTAAAGACACTTTGGCATCTCAAAAATCATTTTCTAATTTTAATCACTTTGTGTAAATCATGTTGTCTAAACTCCTTTGTATTTATTTTGTGTATTCTTATATATCTATGATCTTGTATATATCTCACATCTAATTAATTGATTAATTAATCTCTTTTTGGTCTACCTATTTATCACCCAAGGGCTCCAATGGTGTATGCTCTCCTCCTTGAATCCTTGAAATGATTCTTAGAGGATAAAAATACACCAATAAACTCTCCCATTTCTATTTTTTACGGGTAACATGACGTCAAATTAACACCCATGCACTTGTCATAGTCTTAGGGGGATAGTGATCGTGGATTTCACCGCCATGCACTAATCCAAACTCTATGTTTTGATGGAGTATAAATATTAGTGATAATTATATCTAAGATAAAAAAATTTACCCCATTAAAGTCATATATGAAGGATAAGAGTTAATTCTCTAAACTAGGCATTAGAGAATACCTTACACAGACTTAGGCCCTATCATACTTTTGCATATATTAGGAATGCCCCTAAAGAGCCTATATAACCTAATATACGACTATTTAGCCATAATAATAAATCCATTTCCAAATTCATTATGAAATTCTAAGTGACATAAGTGAACATGGGGTTGATAGGGTTTAGTTGAACCATAATGGGCCATCGACATATAACCTCACCTGTGAAGCTGTTAGATGGTGAAATCATTGAGTTTCACACCCATCAATTTATTAATATTAGGAATATGGTCTTATTTCTTGGGTGTGTGTCATGTTATACCATTACTATTTATGAGATGAGTCATCCTTTCACCCCAAACCCATAGACATCTATCTAGGCATTTTTTGCATGTATTTCCATCCTGCATATTCTTACCTCTATCTTGTACATCTTTCATGTTGTATAATCTTGTCTATCTTGTATATTGTCATTCTAATTTTTGGTCATCCTTATCCCATCCTTATCAAACTATTCTCATCTTAATCCCATAATATTTTTTTGGCTTTTTATCAACACCTACATCCAAACCATCCTCATCTCATTCTCTTACCCCTTATCATTTCATCATCATATGTGTATATTTGTCCTTGTCTTAATACCATTATAAAATTATCCCATAACCTAATAACATATCCACATCACCTTTAATAATTTGGCTTAAGGTTTTTAGGTATTCCTCTTATTATCCAACCATATCATCCTATCATTCTAGTCCACTATTGCTCATCACTTAGTCAGATCTCATACCTAGTTGATGTCCTGCTATCATCTTGTCACTTGTTTAGTTTCAATATAACATATAATAAATCATCAATCTAATACATATATTATAATCATATTACCTAATAAAAAATACCACCCATCCAATTGTCATCTTGATAATTTGAATTTAGGCACTAGAGAATCCCAATCCTCTTACTAGTTTGAAAACTAGGCATTGTCGATAGGCCATTAGCACTTATTGTACTATTAGTTTGAAATATGATACTAATATTACATCATCTCAATCCTATTTTATATATCCCATCACTTTTAATACTATCTCAATCATTCAGCCTTGCTTTAACCAAGAACTTATCAAATGCCTAAATCTACCTTCACATCATTCATTCCTATATTATCATCTATCCCCATGGATTTGGACCCCATTCTCATATAATAATACCTAATTACCACCAAGGATGAGATCATTTTATGATCCCTAGAGATGGGTTCCCATCTAAACTTTATACCTCAATCCCATTAATCCCAAACCAATGTCCCATATCCTTACCCATATGTAATCCCCTATCTCACCATGGTCAAAACTATTATCTATTCCTCATAACCATCAATATATAAGTGATAAATTTTCCTTATTTAATGAGTACATCTTTTCCAATGGGGATGAGGTCCTTTTATGACTATTAGAGATGGGTGCTCACCTTCCCAATGATTTCAAACCCCTAAGCGTAAGGTCACCTCCCAAATAAGTCCCTCATCAACCTTTATCCCCATCTATTTATCATGATAACCAATCCTATTCTAGTCCCCCATACATTAGTCCTAATACTAGTCATGACCTTCCTAGTCTGAGGATCACCCTATTTAATCAGTATATTATTGCAAACAAGGGTATAGTACTCTCATGGCTCCTTTAAATGTGTTCCCAACTTCCCAAAGACCTTAAATCCATAACCTTACATTTGATTCACACCCATCCACAATAAAATTCTCCATCTACTAGTAATAATCCATTACTAATCCCATGTACTACTAGAAAAGGGAAGCCTAACTTGAAAACATCATCATTTCCCAATGTCATGACATCACCATCACATTCTTCCACTACTAAATCCAACACTTCCACATCCATCCTTATCGATAAGATATATACCATCTCTATAAAATCCCAATTTTGGAAATTGAGGTTCATAAGCATGATTTTCCACCCTCAAACATGACCTATAGATTTTACCAAGCATGTGCCCTCATGGTATCAACCTGAATGATTTTGTATACACCATAAAATCCCTAGACATTTCATTAATATATGTCTCCCATTTAGAGATTATATCCAAAAATTAATTGATAATGACAACATTGAAATTGAGGGAGATTCCAATGCATCCAAAACTAAGAGTGTACAAAAGGGGGTATGCCAAGAATTATTTCCCAAATATAATCATGCCTCTCCCCTCCCTAACCAAGGTCATGACTTCAGTCCCATTCATCCTACACATCCTTGATTAATCCATCCCTATGTTCCATTCACATCACATCCCCCATCTTCATCAATCCATTAAGCCCAAATCATCCCTTTAGAAACCTAAGGTGAAAGAGTTACTTCTAGATAATCATATGGTTTCATCCAAAAAATCATCTATGAGTTACATCACCTCATCAACATCCATATCAGAGTTTACATCAAAATGGATAGCATCATGTTAAAAAACAACATATAAATCAAAAATCATGTCAAAATCATCATCCCTTGTAAATTCTGAAGGTCATGTTGAAAAATATCTCTTCAAATATGTCTCTAATTTAAACCAGTCATAAGGCATGGTTCTTGATCCATCCTAGAATGATGAAATTAAATCACAATTATTGGATGCTATATTAGTCAAATATCATCAAGATGGATACAAATTGGTTTTAGATTTTAATTCCCCCAAGAGTCTTAGTGATCCTTTTGAGATTCTTGAGGACACTTTCTTTGATGTTGAGGCTAGGGTATACTTCCCATTATCCCCTTAATACACCACACATTATTAATCATCCACCTCTCCTCCATAGCCACTACATACTAATCCATGAAGGGGATGAGAAGGAACATGTATCATTGTATTCCCCTCCACATGTAATATCATGTACACAATATACAAGGATCCAAGCCCATAATCAATTAATATTTTCAAATAATAGAGATGTCTATGATCCAAATATAATTAATCAAAGTCAAGATGAGTCTTATAATTATTCAAGTCATAAAGAATCATCCTTTGGTATAAATATCCTTAAAGTGATAAGATTCTATCCACATCAAAATCATTTATCTAATCAGAAGTCACTTACCTCTAGTGAAGCACACAATTAGGCACCAAGAAGCAACCAAATTTAAAATCAAAATAAAAAATTATCATATCAAAATAATGTCAAAAGTAATAATCATGTGGTCGAGCACCTTCTTAATTTTTAGATCAAATAAACTATAAATCAAAAGGTCTTGGATCCCTTAATCTCATGACACCAATCTAAATAACTACCTCCAATGATGTATGCAACTATCAAACCCCATTTATCTCCCCATCACGTCATATCATCCATCATGATCATATCCCTCATTCACATCCTATATCCCATCATCACAATCATGACATACTCCCATCCATACCATATCTTAAATCCTTGGGCAACATTATCACTTGTAGGAAAGTTAGCCCTCCTCAAAGCAAGTCTTCAAAGCATACCAACTTATGCTTTAAGTATTTTTAGAATTCCACCAAATTTGCAGAAGCTATTGAAAAAATCCAGAGAAACTTTCTATGGACAGGTACTGAATAAAAAAGGAGAATGCCTTTAATTGTTGGGATAACATTTGCAAACCTTTCAGGGAAGGAGGACTGGGAATAAGGAAAATTAGAAGTATGAACACAGCTCTCTTAGCAAAATAGGGATGGAGGGTTTATCATGAAAACAAAGAATGGAGCAATATATGGAAGCATAAGTATTTATTTAATACAAAATCCCTCTCTGATTTCTTTTCTTACCCTGACGTAACCCGTCCATCTTCCATATGGGGGGCAGTTCAGGGTACTAAACAAATATTAGAAGAAGGAAGCTCATGGAAAGTAGGCAATGGAAAAAAGGTGAAATTTTGGGAGGATGCTTGGTTAAAAGGAAACCCCTTGATAGAAGAATTCCAAGATAAAGAAGCAATAGACCGATGTAAGCAAAGATATGGAATAATGGTTAACCAATACTAGTAGAATAATTCTTGGGTGAACCTTAATGATCTTGATCAAGATTTCAATAATATACAACTATCCCTAAATGCTATCTCTCTCTATCCTAATCTTGAAGATAAGATTGTTTGGCATGATGAGCCTAGTAGACAATTTAAAGTTTCTACCATTTTTACTTCAAAGGGAAATGGCAACAAACCTTTGTGGACGTATGCCTGGATCAAGGGGCTCATCCCTAAAATCAAAATTTTCTTCTAGACCCTCCTCCAAAACAAAATATTGACTCTTGACAACTTACAGAAAAGAGGAATATATGTAGTGAACAGGGGTATTCTTTGTAAAAAGGGTTTTGAAGATAGAGATCACTTGTTTGTGAACTGTTCTTTTATGCAGCAAGTTTGGAAAGAAATCCTCAATCTTTGGGGTTTTGCTTGGATTCACCACAAAAGTGTGGAACTATATTTCAAAAGTTAGTATTGTCCCTCTAAGAATCATGAAGTTCTTTTTTTATGGAAACTAACTCTTCCCCATATTTGGTGGGGAATATGGAAGGAAAGAAATAACCAAATTTTTAGAAGTAAAGAACTTCCCGGATGGGTGGTGGGGTAGAACATTATTAGAGCTATTAAGGAGAATTTCTCATCACAAAGGGATCTTAATCCAACCTTTCAAATTGATAATCCCTTAAGATCAAAAAAATCTAATGTTAAACCTGAAAATCCTAGACTAGGTGTTACTTGGAATGTCCCCCCTCATGGGTGGATTAAAGGAAACTTTGATGGAGCTGCTAAAGGGAACCCGGGGAATGCAAGATGTAGAGGAGTTTTGAGAAACCATGTGGGAAATGTAATCAATGCTATTGCTATCCCCATTGGTAAGTCGAATTATCATATTGCTGAAGCTTCTGCTGCCCTTCAAACCATCAAACTAGCTGTTGAATCAGGATATTCTAAATTATGGCTGGAAGGGGACTCCTTGAATATCATAAATATTCTAAATAATAAAAATTCTGTTTCATGGAATATAGAGGCTATGGTGATGGAAATGAAAACTTTAATCAAAAAATTTGAGAAAGTTACTATTACCCACACTTACCGTGAAGCTAATGGAGTTGCTGATTGGATAGCAAATCATGCAGTTCGAACAGGACACAAGGTGAGTTGGCAGGATACATTAAACAAGAATGTGGATCTTAGAGCACTCATTCATCATGATGCAATTCATTCAAAGGAGGGAAAGATCAGCTTGGAATAGAAAACCAATGATTTGGTGGAGTGGCTTCATGGAGAAAGGATTACACTCATTAAATAGAAATGTTCTAGAGTACGTGAAGTGGATTCTGAACGTGCCTAAAAAAAGGTGAGTTTTGTTCCAAACTGGTAATAGCTAGGTTCATTGTTTAGCTTACAATGCTTGGGCGTTAAAGGATATTTGTATGGCTTGCATAAGGAAAGGAGAACCAAGGAAGTAGGAACCCAAAAACTGCGAAGAGTGGAAAGCAAAACAAGATGTCTGGAAGATCCTCCAGAGAGGGAAGGTTGTGAGCTATATGGAATGGCTTCATGGTTCAAAACCCCATATTACAACGGCTTTTTTCAAAAATTGGATTGATGATAAGGTTACCCTGCATGGCATCATAGTGAATCTTACCAAGGAATTTATAGCAGAGATCACAGGGCTTCCAATGGAAGGAATAAAATTCTCAAAGTAGACCAGCATTTTGAATGAGGCTTTTTGCAAATTCTGAAAGATGGATGTTGAGGAGTAGCAGTTGGAAAAGAATGGGGATTTATTTGAATTAGATCAGATTAAGGGTATCTGGAGGGATGTCTTATGTTGTATCTGTGAGTATTTCATACTTGATGGAAGAAGAAAAAGAGTCCACAAATTTCATTTTGTATTTCTAAATCACGTCAGATACAAAGTAAGAATCTCCTTTCCTTTCTATTTGCGTTTCTCTTTGATCCAAAGTTTGTTCGCTCATAGGAAAAAGGTGTCTCATCTTATTTTACATGAGGGATTAATTCTGATAATTTAAGGTCACTACAAGAACAAGGCCATTGTAATGAATCCTTATTTGGGAAAAAATAAGGACTTACAGAGTAACAAGAATGAAATTGTAAAAGGGAAAGAAAAAGCTAAATTCAAGTTCCCTAGTTTCAAAAATTAGACTGCTAACGAGGAAACAGAGTGGGAAAGTACTGAAAATTCTGGGGAGGAGAGTGTGGAGGAAGAGGGAGGAACAAAAAGCAGGAAATCAAGTTCCAGTGAGGAAGAAGAAGTTCAAGATAAGAATGAGAAAGAAGGAGTCACTATAGAGGAAAAATCTGAAAATAGTAACCATGATTCTGAGGAAAACTAGCAAGTGTTTGAGGAAATTGATAAAGTTTTGGATGATCCTTTTGAGGACCTTGTTTTGATAAATGAGAGGGAAAATCTAGCTCAGGTCGTCAACCAAGTAACGGAAATGGGAGCTCAAGTTAAGGATGTTAGTAACCAAAATAAAAGCCCTGCTAAAACTAAGGATAAAAAATGAATGGAAAGGGAGGATCACATAGAAGAAGCTGGAAATAGTCCTAAAAAGAACATAGAAGATTGGAGTGATAAAAGGCATAATGACGAAAGGCACACACCTATGAGATTGGCCAATTGCAAAGTAGATGCTATCCTTCAATTCGATTTATGGATGTATAAGGAGATAATGGAACTCAATAGGAAAATGGAAATAATGGAAGGTAACCCGGAGGCAGCTCGGAACAAAATCAATAAAATGGAAAAGCAGATGAGGGATATTCCCATCAAACTCAAAGACTATGAGAACAACCTAAGGGAACTCATTAAGGAAAGCAGAATGAAGATGGAGGAGGTTACATCAAGCATATGTGTTGCTGTTGTAAACATTGGAAAAAGAGCATATGAGGAAATCAAATCCTTGGAGGGGCCTAGCAAGAGAACTAGACAGAGCTCAAGAAAGAAAGCAATGCAAGAGGGAGCCACATCGGTGGCTATTGCCATTTAGGACACTACTGTGAAAGGTAAGGAAGCAGTGAAGATGATTTTGGAACTAGAAGAATAGATCCTGGTTCTTTTAGTTGGTTGTGATATCTAGTCTCGTTTCTTGGTTTTTTGTATTCTCTTGACTATGGAGTTTCCAAGTCTCTGTAAAACTTGGGGTCTGTCTTTTGGTTTTCTTTTCCACTGGTTTCAAGTCCATGTAAAA
The DNA here is from genome assembly GCA_037957365.1 of Torreya grandis. Lineage (NCBI taxonomy): Eukaryota > Viridiplantae > Streptophyta > Pinopsida > Cupressales > Taxaceae > Torreya > Torreya grandis. Next base: position 122,564 of record JARHVA010010626.1, read on the forward strand.
CCTGATTTTGATACTTCTTTGAAGTAGGTTTTAGGTTTTGCCTGTGGTCGTAATTGTTTCATCCTTCTCCCTTTGTTTTAGGGTTTTGGGGTCCCTTCAAAACCTATTTTTACCTTAATCTAAAACATTATCACTTTTAGGGGTTACAAAGACACCTAGTTGAGACTTATGGAGGATGTCAAATCAAGAGTCAATAAAGGCCACCAAGACATCCAAGGATATACCATCCATTACATGGTTATAACATTACATATTTATATAATAGGTGTTGGTTGAAGGTATAAATAGTATCAACATTATTACATCTCACCCATATCCAATAAATCAATATGCCCAAATAGTTAAAAAACCAAAAACATAAAAGAGTTAAAAAATAAAATAAACTAAAAATCCATTCATCTAATGGTGAAAACTAGTCATCTGACACCTTGGTAAAGTACCATGATGAAAATTGGTCCCTAAAATCATGGTAAAATAATATATTATCCACATTATATATCAATACTTGGGGGAAAAATTCATCCATTTAATATCCCTTGTCAATCTATCCCTTATCCATCCTCTCCATCCATTATTCTTACCCATCATCCACCATCATATCATGCATCATGTTGTGTCCTTCCTTTCTTCTAGTCTTGACCTTTGTAAGGGAATATAAGTTATTTTGATACATGTTCTAAAATCATCCTAACATATCCTCCAATGAACTCTCAGGTTAATAGATGTATGTTCCCTACATGATGATATCATCCTCCCATTTTTATGCATTACCATCACCCTTTTATCATCCCATCCATTATTTCATCCATCCATCTTTATCTTGGTTTCTAGGATTGGTATTCCCTTTTTTAGTAACCCCATTTGTATAGTGTACATACATATTACAAAAATACATGAAAATTAAAATATTCTAAAAAATCTAAACATCATAAATTTTGAAAATGCCAAAAATAGTCCATGGTGTCTAGTCTAATGCCTAATCCCATGGTCAGATCCATTCAATCACTTCATCCATCTTCCTATTATAAACTAGGGGTAAATTTTAGTCTATATCAAACTAGTATTAACCTAGTCTCATGATCACCTGATCAATATTATGTCTCTCATCTAAAATATCCTAATCATAATCCATGTCCACATATTCAAATCCTCATCCAAGTCCCTCATCTAGTTCAAAATCCATATCCACATCCATATCCTTACCTAATTCCTAATCTTAGTCATCATTGTTAGTCTATTCCAAATACAAGTCTATCCTACATCCATACTCACATCATGATCATCCTAGTTCATCCCATCACCTGAGCACTCATCCCATCATTAGATAAAACATTATGATAGTGAATGTAAATACTTTTGTGTGTTACTTGGCTATTTTTTTGGATTTTTTTGCATGTATTTTATCATGTACATATTTGATTACCTTTATCTTTTAAGTATGTGTTGCATCACATCTCTTTTATTTATTGGGAAATGAATGAGGATGTTATGAGGTGACCAAAGCTACAATAGTTCTTATAAATGTTGTTGATGATGCAAAGTTTGGTATTTTCCCTTTTTATGTGCTCTAACATAATGTCTTCTAGGTCATAATTATATCATGGGGCATACTATCAAGTGCCATCTCTATTAGATTAATTAGATTATGATGAGCCTTATTATAACAATGATGTCTTGATCATTTCTCCTAATCATCTTAATCCCATAATTAATATGATCATCTTAGTCCACTCATCTCATATCCAATCATTCCCCTAATTCCTTTATCATCACATCCATATCCTCTAACCAATCATCTATCATCTCTTTAGTAATTAACATCTCAAAATATAACATCTCATTTTCCATCATTTATCCTAGTCTAATATGTGTGTCACATCCTCTATCTAAAAAAATAACATGTATAACATACCTCATTACCATTATCCTCATATCTTTATTTTCATCTATCATCTGATCTTAACTACATTAGTTTGAGGTCTTTTTAGACTATGTAGGAAACACTTAGTCATATAGTGTGTCTAAGGTCATCATGGCCACTCACTTATCGCTCATCATCCCTAAGTCTTGCATCAAACCTTTGATCTATAATATCCATCATTAATCAATCAATTTATAGATTAATCACCATCCTTGCAATCATCTCCCTAATATTTTTTTTCAAACACCCTCGCCTATCAATTGGGCCTAACAAATCACAATGCACATCCTTTTCTCTATCAATCATCCATCATTACTGATTGGTCAACTTATCATTTATCGATACGTTGCATGTGTCCTTAATAGGGGCATCATCATTACTAATCATATTGTGGCTCATTGATTTGGTGTAGCACCATACAATTCTTCTCCTTTATCTTTTGGTCACTTGATCATATCATTTCATCTCTATCATCACCTTCATCATATCACTCAACTTAAGCATTGAACTACACTCATCATTCATCTTATCAAATCCTTTTCTTATCTTGGTCAATAGATCTCCTTTTCATGCATCCTTACTTGGGATATGTTGAAATATTTTGGCCTTTTAATCCTATCATCATCATATTATGGTTGATTCCCCCTTGGGATGTGTCAACAATTATAACAAAGTCATTCTCACTTCTTGGGCATATATATTTACCAAGGGCATCATCACTTTGTATCCCACTACTCAGGTTGTGTCTATTTTCTTCATCATCTATCTCAACATCTTGCATCCCATCCCCTTATCTACTCATCTCATCCCATGCTTCATTTCCTTTTTAAAGTATCTATCTATCTCATTCTTTCGCACATTTCCCCTTAGGGAGGAATCATATCCCCTAACATCATCTACTAACATTCATTCATGAAATGGTTTTCATTTGAAAGACCATTACTCACTCCACTTCATCAACTTATAATGCTCTTTCAAAGAGGGGCAAAATATATGCACCTAAATTTTATCTCTTCATTTATCATCACTAATATTAATATTAGTCAATAGTAATTCAACTTATTTCATTTATCCTTTCTAATTATGTCTTAATATCACCCCTTTCTAATCATTTATGTAATATCCCCATTCATTATTCTTAATTCACCAACCTTATGTTAACCCACACCAATATATTAATCCTCCTAAATCTTGTCCTATCCCATCCTAATCTCTCTTATCCATTATTTAGAAATTTAAAATTCTCATGACCCACATATCCACTTACACTAGCCTACTCATAGGCTCTCCTATACCCCTAGTCCCTAATCACTCACCTAATCCTAATTAATACCTAAAATCTAAAATCCTCTAATTCTAGAATTCTCTCTAACTTAACCCCTTCTCTTTAAAAGCCTCCATTCTATAGGCTTCTAAGGAATTTTTAATTCATTAGAAATTCCTCCACCCTTGATCCTCATGGCTCAAGTTTGAATGTAAACCATAGATTCTTCACTCCTTGCCTCATTTATACAATCCACTCCTCCATGAAATCTAACTAGAAGCCATATAATAAGTCTTTGAAATATCCATGCCAAATACAAGATCAACTAGTCCATAAATTTTTAACTAGAAACATCAATCAATCTATCATCATGCTGAAATTCTAATCTTGATTTTAATCCACAATCAATAATTTGGTTGGAAGATCTTGGAGGGAAGATAGGATAAGCAAGGAATTTTTAAGATTCATTTTATTGTTTCTAATTTGCTTCCATAATATCTCTTTCTAGGTAGTTTAGAATTTTGGGTTTAAATTACATATTTAGGTAGTTTAATCCATTTGCTCAAAATTTCATCTACATAATTAAAAAAAGAGATCAATGTGTGATTACATTGAAACTATAGCTACTCCACACAACATGGTGTAAGTATGACTATGAAACAAGACAAAAAATGGTACATTGTGATGTCCCTTACTTAGGGGCTCCTTTTTCCCGTCAAAAGCTCTGATACCACTGTGATGTTCGTTACTTAGGGGCTCCTTTTTCCCGTCAAAAGCTCTGATACCACTGTGATGTCCCTTAGGGGCTCCTTTTTCCCGTCAAAAGCTCTGATACCACTGTAATATCCCCTCCAAATAGGGAATATAGCAACACAAAAACTCTGAACAAAGATACAATTTTTGTTGAATAAATTCAGAAGATAACAATAATATAGTCTCTCAATAGCAAATCACAAATCTTATTACTTGTCCTTCTAGACTATTACAATTACAGTCCTCTCTTATGCATATAAAAATATGAATTACAGTCTTGAAAACCCTAGCTTTGCAAATTTGGAAATTGGGTTTGAATCTGGAAATTCTATCTTGGCCTGCTGTGTCAAACACACAGTCGCTAGCATCAGTCGATATACTGCTGACGTCAGTCACTGTAGGTCCTTCTCTACTAACATCGGTCTTCAGTCGACTGATGTCGGTCACTGGGGATCTCTGTCTGCCAAGGTTAGTGTTTGCATGGCTCTATACAGACCTGTACGGACCTCGTACGGCTGCTAATTAAGCACAACTTCCCTATTTTCAACCCCTGATCTGAAAATATGTCTCTAGTACAGAAGATCTCTAGCTGTATAATTTATTGAATCAAAACATAAAGAAATAAATACCTGGAATATCTGTAATAACTTTTGTGTGAAGTTATCTCTCAACCCTGTAAATTCTATGATAACTTTTGGATGAAGCTATCTCTCAATTTGGCAATAGATTAGCTGATATTTCATAGCCTCTAAATTGCACACACTAAAGAGGGAACGTTCTCCAATGCAAATGGAATCTTGGAACCCTAGGCTCAGTCTTCACAAAAGAAATTCTTCAAAATCAATAATCAATAATCGATGGCTTATCCATAATGGCCTCCATGAGAAACTCTTATACCCTCAAAAAGATATGCTTTCCCTAATTAGGGTTTCTTAAATTAGAATTAGGGTTTCTAATTAAAATTAGGCTAAATAATTAATATTTGATTAAATCAATCAAATATTAATATCTCCCTCAATACATGTCCAATTGAGCCCAAATGAAAGCCATCTGGAAAAATTTTGCTAAACAAAGCCACTCCAATCTCCATCAAGACCCTCTAATCATCCTATCAGCCTACGAGGGTCGCATAATAGGCTAACCATGAACTCATAACATGTCAACTAAAAAGGGGACATGACAATCCACCCCTCCTAGAATTTCTTGCCCTTAAGCAATCGCTAAATGACAAATCAATCAATCCACTTGGATCCAAAATGTAGTTATGATCTACACTGCTATAAATCAATGCAAGTACCTGCAACATCATCAAAAGTAGAACAAAGAGGAACCCATAATCAAATTGGTGAATGCAACTCAACCAAAATCTAAGATCACAAATATCATATACACCTTCCACCATACTATGCAGAAGGCACACTCCAACTCTGTAACAACTCCAAAATGAAACTATCCCAAGTATGGAGAATTCACACACTGTACCTCTACTGTGGTCAGCATATCTAATCAACTCCTGCTCTAAGTCATGTATCGACAAACTGTCAATCCCATCTACAAAATATGGTGCCAATCCATCCCATAACTGATCCCTCTGTAAAGGTAGCACAACCAACTGTACCACACTATCATCTATGTGAGAAGAATCAATCTGGAGACTCGACTCCACTGGTATCTCAAACTCATCAAAACTAGGTACTCCCAAATCCTGAATATGTGTGTCAGCCTCAACAACATGCTCCTCATCAGCAGCTACAAAAACATACTCATCACCAATACTCAATGTGCTAACCTCTGAGTATACCTCCACACTCTAAATGCAAGCATCAGGATCATCCTCACTATCTAACACCTGAGCTAAACTCACCTTAAGACAAAGCTCATCCACAACATCCCCAACTGCTCCTACCTATGAAGATAATGTAGATAAATCATTACCTGAAGATGTGTTAATGTCTCCCTGTACTGGATCAGCATGTCTGTCAAACTCATCATCCAAACTTCTGCATATCATAGGGAAAGTACTACGATCCTTAGGCCTATCAATTAAACTCTTTAACCACATACCAGCTCTAGGTGAGACATTTTTATCTTTTGTCTAGACATACCATAAATCTTCTGCCAAAAGTTTAGAGATTTTATCCTCCTCCTCAAACAAGATTGTGAACATGATAGAGTGCATTGATGCTAATACATCACTGGAATGAAACTTATCTAAAATATTCCAAAATATGTTAAACATCTTGCGAATGCCACCAATACAACCTACTAACATCATAATGTTTTCAAATCCATACCTTGCAAATGTTTCAAGTAATCTTGCCCTCTTTGAGAAATGAGAGTCTCTAATGTCATCCAACTTTTCGAAACTTTTTACCATGGCATGAAATACCTCTCTCATAATCCAATCATCATAAAAATTAAAGCCAACTATTATCCTTATGATTTCAATAATACAAGAGAGAGTTGCAAGTCTTACCGCCTCATCATGATGTCTCAATAATCGGGGCTTCACCAATGAACCAAACGCTGGAGATAACGTTGTTTGCATCTCATAAGAATTTGACTGCTCAAAGTTTTTAGAATGTCATCTGCTTGTTGGAATGGATTATCTAACTTCTTCTTCACATTGTACATTCTTTCCTCCAAATCTTTGACCCCTGTTAAAGCCATACTGATACCCAAACTACCCAACAGGATGGCAAGACATTAGCTCTGATACCACTGTGATGTCCCTTACTTAGGGGCTCTTTTTTCCTATCAAAAGCTCTGATACCACTGTGATGTCCCTTACTTAGGGGCTCCTTTTTCCCATCAAAAGCTTTGATACCACTATGATGTCCCTTACTTAGGGGCTCCTTTTTCCCATCAAAAGCTTTGATACCACTGTAATATCCCCTCCAAACAGGGAATATAGCAACACAAAAACTCTGAACAAAGATACAATTTCTATTGAATAAATTTAGAAGATAACAATAATATAGTCTCTCAATAGCAAATCACAATTCTTATTACTTGTCCTTCTAGACTATTACAATTACAGTCCTCTCTTATGCATATAAAAATATGAAATACAATCTTGAAAACCCTGGCTTTGCAAATCTAGAAATTGGGTTTGAATCTAGAAATTCTATCTCGACCTGCTGTGTCGAACACAGTCACTGGCGTCGATCGATATACTACTGACATCAGTCACTGTAGGTCCTTCTCTGTCGATGTCAGTCTTCAGTCAGCTGATGTTGGTCACTAGGGATCTCTATCTGCTGAGGTCGGTGTCTGTGTGGCTCTGTACGGACCTATACGGACTTCGTACGGCTGCCAATTAAGCACAACTTCCCTATTTTCAACCCCTGATTTGAAAATATATGTCTCTAGTACAGAAGATCTCTAGCTATATAATTTATTGAATCAAAACATAAAGAAATAAATACCTAGAATATCTGTAATAACTTCTGTGTGAAGTTATCTCTCAACCCTGTAAATTTTGTTATAACTTCTGGATGAAGCTATCTCTTAATTTGGCAATAAATTAGCTGATATTTCACAGCCTCTGAATTGCACACACTAAAGAGGGAACGTTCTCCAATGCAAATGGAATCTTGGAACCCTAGGCTCAGTCTTCATAGAATAAATTCTTCAAAATCAATAATCAATAATCAATGGCTTATCCATAATGGCCTCCATGAGAAACCCTTATACCCTCAAAAAGATATGCTTGCCCTAATTAGGGTTTCTTAAATTAGAATTAGGGTTTCTAATTAAAATTAGGCTAAATAATTAATATTTGATTAAATCAATCAAATATTAATATCTCCCTCAATACATGTCCAATTGAGCCCAAACGAAAGCCAACTGGAAAAATTCTGCTAAATGAAGCCACTTCAATCTCCATCAAGACCCTCTAACCATCCTATCAGCCTATGAGGGTTGCATAATAGGCTAACCATGAACTCAGAACATGTCAACTGAAAAGGGGACATGACAAAAGACAAAAAAGGGTACATCCATAATGTATTCTACCTATATTTAGTGCTTATAACTATAATTTTGTATTTGATGAGTCCACCTTGTTGCATCTGTATTCAATAAAAATGTTGAGTCATCTTGAGTCTAACTAAGATTTCCTCTAATATCTTAGTACTCACATCACAAGGTTCATGATTATAACCCAAGGTTTAATCAACATATTCATATAATAGTTTATTGGACCTAAAATTCTCCTGTGGCTTAACACTATGATCTTTGGAAAGCATTTACAAGAAAATGTCTTTCATGGGTGTCCCATACCACATAAACAAGATAATGTATCATTCACCCTTGATGATAGATCCTATAATGATATTTTTGGTGGATATAGATTAAATTTTATATTTTATATTACATATCTATGTTTTAAACCCTTACTGACATATTAAAGATAATGAACCTATGTTTTATGAAACTTGTAAAATGATATAATGGGTGATTAACACTAAAACTAGATAACAATATTATATGTTTTCAAGTTATCTTCTTGTAGGGTTTTGGTAACATTTATTTTCCCTTGTTTACATATTATTATTCCTTATTGTTAATAACTTTGGTATGATGGGATATTCAATAAAATAGGTGAGATCAATTTGGTTGTCAAAGAAACAATTATGCATATAGAAGTATCCTTATTGTAATTTTATTTTAGATCCCTTTTATTTCATAATAACATATAAGAAATGTCAAATTTATTAGTTATCAATAATTGCTTAATTTGTTTTGTCAATGAAGCAATTACACATGAGTGAGAAATCATCCCATAAGCCTTCATTTTCTCTCTATATATGCTCAAACCTATTCATGCCTGATTCTTACTAAATAATTTTTAGAAAGACCATCTATGTATCATAACTTTTAGATTTTGTTATGGAATGAAAGGAATTTAAAAAATGAGTACTTTATATAAATATTTTAAAAATGGATTCTTATTATTTAAAATTTTCAACTCGAATACAATATTAGATATGACATGGACATTTACAAGACCTTTATTGGTATTTGTTCAATATTGAGTAATCATGACTATGCCTCATAACCTTTGTGTTCTTGTATAATATCTCAAAATACGGTAATTATAATGATGAAAACCACTTGACCTAAATTATTAAGGTTTCAAATTATCTACTATTATATTTTAAATAAAAAAATGAGTTTTAATGAAATTTGCTCCCAAAATTATCTTAACAAAAATTTAGCTACTATGAGTTCTAATTTTGGATATAAGTTTGGAAGTGATTTTTTGGTGGAAGTGACTCAAAGTCTTAAAATGGAACATAATTCATGAGGATTATATGTATTTAAATACAAAACAAACTTAGTCTAAAAAGGAGAAAACAAAAATTAAAGAGATAAGGCATAAACCTAAAATATCATGGCATATTAAATAGAGTTAAAACATAGTTTATAGTCTAGACAATTTAGTACAATTCAATTTGTCAAGACTATAAGCAATAATTTTTATAATCTAACACATTAATTAAGATTTTTAAACACCAAAAATAGGTAAAATTAATTATCAATTAGGTAAGGTGTAGTCTTGCTAGTTAAAACACAATTTCACAACAAAAAGGACCAATTTTTAAAGAATAAAAAAGAAATTGATAAGCAACTCTATTGGATCATAAATCACAATCACTCAACATATTTGATAATACAAAATAGATAATAAATTTATGCATAGTGATTATAATCAAAATTTCACATTTATAAAAGATAAAACATGTCTTTAAAATGTTAAATTATAGTTTTCTACAACATGACATATTATTATTTTTTATAAAAGGGGTAAAAACTTTATTAAAAATCAAAAAAGAGCATTACAAAACATCAAAGGTCTAGGGCCCTAGCAATCCATAGGAAACCATCAAACCAATCTTGAAACAACATTATCCTCTACCAATACCATTCCATCCTCAGCAAGAACTCTCTCTAAGACATGTCAGAGCTCATGGGGAACCTGCTCGCATTCATCAATCTTCCATCCATCTAAATGCTCAGAGGCCCACTTAGCCAAACAATCAGCTACCCTATTCCACTCCCTTGGGATATGGACAAAAGACATAATCTCCATTGAAGAACTTATCTACAAAATCTATTACACTATCACAATCACCTGCCAACTAACATCAGAAACCTTCTATTTATTCAACAAGTTAATCAAAACCTATGAGTCCGACTCACAGATAACCTTGCATCATCCCAAAGCATAAGCCCTCTCCAAAGTGTATAGGATTTCCAAACCTTCCATAATGTTGTTAGTTTGCACTCCGTCATGAATATAAAATAAAAAAACCACTGATCCTGATAAATCCCTACCCACCCCACTAATCCTAGCAGGGCCAAGATTTCCCATTGAAGAACCATCAGTATTGAGCTTCAGAATGCCAATCAGAGGGGGTAGCCACCTCCCCATCCTTTGAACTTTCTTATTCACTTGCCTTCCTCTCCTGACATAAGTAGAAGCTGGAGATAACCCCTAAATACCTAGTCTATCGACTAATTCAGCATCCCCTTTTTCCAAAGGGAACACCACATCACACTTAGCTTCCATCGTCTCCTGAATCATACCCCTAATTTTGAGCCAAACTTTGTGAATCAAAAACTTCTCTCCTCAAAATATTATTCAATTTCATTCCAACCAAATCTGCCAGAGTATGAAAGAAGGCCCAACATACCACACATCTTACAAGAAAGAAGCCATAGAAAGAGGTCTACCCAACCTATTCCAAAAATCCTCCAGGGAGGATGCATGAACACAGGGTCTTTTCCACACATCCCACCAATAATGACAAAGTTTTAGAGTCATGGGAGAATGGAAAAATAAGTGAGAGGATTCCTCCTCTCCACATCCACATATCACACACATAAAAGGACCCTGAAAACCTCACTTTTGAATCTTATCTCATGTAAAGCTCCTATTCTAAGCCAAAGTCCAAATAAAGCAGTTCCACTTTGGCCAAGAAAGCTTATTCCACACTTTATTCCACCAGTGCACCTCCACCTCATATAACTGGTGAGATAACAACACTTGATATCTAGACGCAATAGTATAGACACCCTTAGGATTAGGAGACCAAGAAAGAACATCCCCTTCTTGGAGGGAGATAAAACGTCTATGAGAAAGGATACTATGAAGCTCAACACACTCCTCCTCCATACCAAAAATAGGCCACTCATCAGGTTTCTTCCATCTCACCACCACCAGCTACCCATGAGAAGAAAAGGATTTAAAGTTACTCACCCTTGACCAGCCTACCTCACAGAACCTCTATCTTAAAGTTACCAAATTAGGGCACTAAGAAATAATGGGAGGAAATCCATCCCAATAACTAGACCAAAAATGAGATTTTGTCCCTCTTTTACAAATCCAAAATAAGCCATCCTTAATTAGGGTAGCCCCTTTCTCGCATGTACTCTAAATCACCGAGCCTTTCCCCACTAGGGGATAATGAGGAATATCAATTTGAGGGACCCTCGAGAAGTATTTATGTGTTAATACCCTGGCCTAGATTACATCCTACTCTACACACCACCTCAAATACAATTTAGCTTCTAACACTATCCCTGACAATGACGATTGCCTTAACCCAAGGCCGCCAAGATGCTTCAGGCTACAAATAATGTCCCACCTGACAAGGCTCCATTTAGCGGACAATAAACTACCCTCCCATAAAAATTGTCTAGCTATGGAATCTAATTCCCTAACAAATCTCAAAGGGGCTACCTGAATCATACATCTATAAATGGGGAGAGCCTGCACCACAGACTTGAGCAGTTGAACATGACCCGCAAAAGAAAACCATCAATGGGTACAATTATTAACTTTCACATGGAATTTATCTAGAATATTCTTCCAAGACTCCCTGGGAAGTCTTCTAATAGATATGGGAATACCAAGATAGGTCAAAGGGAGAACCCCAGTCTGAAATCTCAAGATATGAGCAATTCCCCTCTGAATAGAACTTGGAGTATTGAAGAAAAAGATGGAAGACTTATTTTCATTAATCATTTGGCCTAAGGATAAAAGATAAACATCCAACACCTCACGTATATTTGAAGCTTCCATAATAGTAGACATACCCATCAAAGCAGTGTCATCCACAAACTACAAGTGAGACTGTGGAGGTAAACCACCTCCCCACCCCCACCCTTGAATGAAACCTAACTCCACATTCCTTCTCATCAAGCATCCCAAACCCTCGACAAGAAGAAGAAACAAGTAAGGAGAGAGGGGGTCACCCTACCACAAACCTCGAGAGGCACCAAAAAGCTTAGAGTGCTCACCATTTATTAACATAGAGAAGGATACCAAAGTAACATAACTCATAACCCAAAAAATACACTCATCCTCAAAACCAAAATCACCAAGAACCTTTCGAAGGAAGGACCATCATACATGGTCATAAGCCTTAGCCATATCAAGCTTGATGAACATTTCCTTATATTTAGAGCTGGCCATAGAGTGAATGGTTTTAGTTGCAATAACAATCCCATCCAAAATTTGATGTCCCACCACAAAACCACTATTCCTTTGAAATTAGCTCTTTAAGCCATTTTTTTAACCTATCAGCAAACAACTTAGAGATAATTTTATAAATCACATTTCAAAGAGAGATAGGCCAAAATTGACTTAACCTATTTTCCCCCTCGCACTTTGGGATGAGAGATAGGAAGGTAGAATTTAGGTCTCGTAACATTTGTTTATTCTTATGAGACTCCTGAATAACCACCAACAAGTCCAACTTGATAATCTCCCAAAATTATTGAAAGAACTCAATCGAGAAACCATCAGGGCTAGGAGCTTTCCCCTTCTTCATTTGAAACACAATCCCCTCTAGCTCCTCAATCGAGATATTACTCATAAGCTGATCATTCATCTCCTTAGAAACCAAAGAAGGGGTACAAGAAAGGACTTGAGCTTCCTCATTAGAACCCCCTTATGAGTCCTCTCTGAATAATGAAGCAAAATATTGCTTAGCTTCCCATGTAATTTCATGAAAAGAAGAAAGAGTTTCACCCCTATCATTCACCAGAGCATAAATAGAATTGCCATGTCTCCTAGCTTTCACCAAGTCAAAGAAAAAAGTAGTATTTTTATCCCCTTCCTGAATCCACTCAATTCAAACCTTTTATTTCCAAAAAACCTCCTCTCATAGCTCACACTCTTCTAGTGATTTCAAATCCCTAGTCTCTTCCCACATTAGGTCCTCATTCACTCCATCCTCTCTAATCAACCTCTTAATACCATCCAACTTAGCCTAGGCAACAATCTTATCATGGAAAATGTTTCCAAAGCACTGTTGATTCCAATGTTTAAGCTGATACTTGAAAAATTGAAGTAACTTAGTGAAAGTATACATTGTTATACCATAAGTAGGTCTACCATGCCTCCATGACTTAGTAATATAGTCATTGAGAGAGGAGTCACACAACCACATAAGCTAGAACTTGAAAGTAGGAGATTGAGGAACTCGAGCTGAAGAAATAGCCAGCTTGATAGGCCAATGATCTAAACCCATCCAATCCAAAATTTTTGAGCTAGAACACCACAACCCACAAACCCAGTAGTAAGAAAATAGAAAGCGGTCAAGTCATTACGTAATGTAGTTATTCTAATCCTCTAATTGTTCCATGTAAACTGGCCATTAATGGGCTTGATATCTACAAGATTTAAAGTTGAGATATTATCTGAAAGTAGCAATGTAGAAGGCTCAAGCCTCACAATACCACCTCGCTTCTCAGCCAACTCAGATATATCATTGAAGTCCCCAGCCATTATCCACGAGTGAAAAGGAACCATGTTTTGGACAAACTAGATATGGGACCACAAAATTTGTTTACCTTAAATATTAGTAGGTGCATAGATATTAGAGAAGAGGACAAAATCCCCCATCTCAAAACAAGACATAATCATAGAGATATAATACTAAAAGGATAACCAACAAAGATGGTGGATCTTCTGAGGATTTCGTAAACAAGCCACTCCCCCCACCGAACCTTGAGCACCAACACACTAGCACTCTCCACTCCCCCATAGCTTAGGCATTAAACCAAACATACACTCCACTGATAACTTAGTCTCCTATAGGAAAAGAACATTAGGAGATTGACTTCTAACCAAATCATGAATAGCTTTTTGTTAAGGTCCACTGTTCAAGCCCCTTACATTCCAGGATAGAATGATCATTTAAGGGGGTCAAAAAATGAGAATCATTAGTCTTAATAGACCCTAAATCAACCAAAGTTTCCCCTATTAATTTGATATTTTCCACATCCTTTTTTTTGCCAAGCTTGGAAGACTTCTCCCCTGCCACTTTTTTTCAGTCCTTTTAAAGAAGACCCAAATGAGAAGAAGACTTATGAATCTTCCCACCCTCATTACCTATATTTGAGACAAGAGGAGATCCATCCTCACCACCCTCCTACCCTACTATACTAGGAGCCAATTCCACCTAGACTTCCATTTGAACATCAGTGTCCATTTGTAAAGCTCTATTATCCTGTAAACCCTGAGTAGCTTCAAAAAGAAGGCCCTCCTGTATTGTACCCAAAGCCCCCTGATTCAGATTCATCAAGCCTAGATTCACTTCTTGCTGGCTAAGATCATCTAAAATTTCAAATATGTTGAAAGAATCTTCCTCCTGCCTTTCCTTAAAAGTCCTCTTTTGACCTCAATTCCTTTTTTGAGCCTTGATAGGAATGAAACCATCAACACCATCCACATCACTAGGAATGGGTTCCTTCCCCTTTTCAACCCTAGGGTGATTGTAGAGAGGTTGAGAAGGTTGGGAATCCATAGGCCTAGCCTTTGGACATCTTCTCTGTAAATGACCATATTCATGATAGAGATGACATTGAAAAGGAAGGGTTTCATAATCCAACTATTGCACCCAAGAGTAAGGACTTGCACACATATCCACCAAATCTGACAAAGGTTTACTTAAATCAATCTCAACATAAATATGAATAAAAGTCATCATCTTTTTACCTTGAGTCTATTGTGAAGTACCAACTAGTTTTCCTAGCATCGAAGCCAATAAATTTAAAACATCCTCCTGCCAACATTCCATAGGGAACCTTGGAATCTGAATCGACACCAGATACTAGTTTAGAAACTCTTCAACAAGATTGAAGCCTGCATGCCAAGGTTTAATAAATAACCCAATCTAATTATAAAAATAGGGGCCTCCTTTGAAGGCCTTATTTTGATCCACCAAGCAATTGAATAAAACTATGAAAAAGCTATTTGCTAAAAGCATAACCTCCATTTTTCCCTCAGGCATCTAAGTCTATTGGGCCCATGGTTCAAGAAATTGTAGTGAAACTCACATCCCCATAAACTTACATAGCAAAGCATGCTTCAAATAATATTTAGTATCTTCTGCAATAATCTCCAGTGGGATAACCAATTTTGGTCTCTCCTCACAATGTTCAAGATAACCATTGATCTTCATAATCTAAGTACCACTAGACAAACCTGAACCAACCAACATCAGATCTGGTGAAAATAAGTTATTTTTTTAAAACCTTTGAAGCATGCAAAGTATCATTTTCACCAATCACTACTGAGTGATAATCCATCTTGGGACAAGCCCCTGAAGACTCCCCAATTATCATTAACACTCAACCAAACCAAGGGGAACAAGTAAGGCTTCGAGAGAAGGAACCACCACTACGGTTTGACCATTCCACCACCCAACACTACCTTCAAGATTATCTAATGAAACCATATCCCTAGGTTACCCCCAAAATGCATCCACTCCCCACCCAAGCATGGCCAAGAAAGAGCAGGAGTTTTGGGCTAGGGCATAAACGCACTAGCTCGACTAACAACCTGAAGGGGTGAGCATTGTCTAAAAAAATTGATAGGGTCAAATATTTTAGCTGACTCTACATGTTAAACTTGTAGGAATTTCCACTCTCTACCTTCCTTCCATTTCCACTCATCCACTCCATCCTTTCCTCCACAACCTGATAAATGTTTAAACTATTTGGAATGTGAGCTAAGCAAATATGGTTCCCTCTAATGAATATCAATGGAAGCATCTTCTCCACACCCTTATCAGATGAAATTGTAGCCTTGGGCCACCCCTAAACTACATCTACAATCCACCCAGGTGTAGCCAAGAGAGAGCTGGAATTTCAGGCTAGGGCTTGAATGCCCTAGCTCAACCAACAACCACATGCGAGCACCATTTGCAACAAATGGTAGGGTCAGCTATTTTGGCTGACACTACATGTCAAACCCACCAAAAATTCCACTCTTTGCCTTCCTTCCTTTTGTCATCATCCTCGCTCACCACCAAATTAAATGAAATTTACAACATGACATATTATAACAAGGATAAAACATAAGTTAAAAGGATGAACTAAAATCATGGTACACATGGTTTATATACTATTTTTTTTATCCTCCTTAAACTATTGAGTGATGTCATAACTCTTTTAGTTTTAAAAAGAATTGCATTCTCTCCTTCCAACCTCCAAAATGGTGTTTCTCTTGTAGGTGGATGTCCTACCTCCCATATTCTCCTCCAAAAGTGCATATAACTTCAAATATTTCCCTCATGGATACTAAAAATGGTGTCATAATAATCAAATCTTATATTATCATGAAAATTATATCTTCCACTTGATAATGGATAATTTTCAAGAAAATGAAACATTTATTTTATATTTTACTATATGCATGTGATAGGATTAACCTAAGACTATTCTATCTTAATAGATCCATATTATAACAAGGATAAAACATATGTTAAAAGGATGAACTAAAATCATGGTACACATGGTTTATATACTATTTGTTTTTATCCTCCTTAAATTTTTGAGTGATGTCATAACTCTTTTGGTTTTAAAAAAATGTGTTCTCTCCTTTCAACCTCCAAAATGGCATTTCTCTTACAAGTGGATGTCCTACCTCCTCTATTTTCCTCCAAAAGTGCATATAACTTAAAAAATTTCCCTCATGGATACTAAAAATGGTGTCATAATAATAAAATCTTATATTTTCATGAAAAGTGTATCTTCCACTTGATAATGGATAATTTCCAAAAAAATGAAACATTTATTTTATAGCTTATTATATGCATGTGATAGGATTAGCCTAAGACTATTCTATCTCAATAGATCCAATCTCAGAAAAGGTTAATCAAATATATCCATGATACTAAATGTTGAGGTAGTGAAAAATGGACCCACATATCTAGAAGAGGGATTCTTATGTCTCAAATTTGAAGAGGAAAGGGTTCCAAATATTAAGCCTATTGCATAAGAAAATAGCTCTAACTAGATCTCTATGATAGTAAATGATTGATAACAAGAAATGTAATTAGTTTTGAAATTAAATTAATGTAAAATCAAATGGAAGGGTTAGATTAATTAAAAAGGGTAAGGTGCCATGATTGATAAATGGGAGTGTAGGAAACCTAAAATGAAATATGGAAGTCTAAGTAATCATTTAACCACACTAGTATAAGCATAGTAATAACCTAGATAAGGATACACACATTAACTGACTAAGGAAAAAGTAACATATAATACACTAAGTAAATAAATGAAATATTATTGAGTTAGAAAACATTACCTACGAGTGGACCAGTCTAGCCTCAATCTCTCCCTTGGCCTATGGTGCTTTGTAAGAGAATGTTATGGTTATGAAGACCTAAAAATGGTGTGTATAAGACCTAATAATATTCTCAATGACTTCTATTGGATCTTAAATTTTTTAAAATATAATATTCTTGACCTAACTCCTTAAAAATCAAATTAGGGTAGGAATGTGAGTGAAATCAAAGTGAATAGAGTGTATATGATATTTTTGTAATGAAATATGACCTGTATATAGCTTCTCAATACCTAAAACCAACCATAAAAATGAATCTAGTTGCATCATCCGAATAAATATAGTTAAGATATGTCAGCTAACATTGAATGGTATCAACTAGGATGATATAGTATGAATGTCAATAAATAAGATCATAACTACATTAGACTAGTTGATATTATACATGAAGGGAAAAGGTGTAAAAAGGAGGGTATCAAAAAGGGTAACTCATAGGATATAAATAAACTCACATGGTTAAGTAGGAAAGGATGGAAGGAGGTAAGAAAAAATTAAATTTGAATAATTTATATTGGTTGTATGAATGATATGATCATGGCATAGACAACAACATATCTTGAAAAACACCACAAGTTTGCCCACTCCTTTCCTAGTGCACCCTTTATAGCATGAAGTCAGGAAGATTGATGTTTAAAAATTTACTTAAACATAAATAATTAGTAAGTGATAAAATGAAAAATATTATGTTTATATATATACCCCACCCAAAAATCATCATGTGTCACAATAGTGTAACATGAGATGATGTTTCAAGAAGGAACTTAGTAACACAAAAACTAGGCTAACTAGAATGAAATGAATAAAAAAGTGTAAGTAAATAAAATTTAATAAAATGAAAACTCATACCTTCACTTAGATTTCTAGATTAATAAAAATTTTCATGTGCAGTAGGTGATGAAAGGTGCTCAAAGTGCAGAAAAAGAGGTAGGCCAAAAATATAAGATAAAATTTCAAATTATTAAAAGAATATTTTAGTAGCACTTAAAAATTCTCTATCTCCCCATTATTCTAATGATTCTTTCAATCAATTAAAATAAACTATGGAAACACATATATGGTAAAGTAAAACAAATTATGGTAACTAACTAAAATATTCACAATGATGATATTAATTATGTTGATGTATTGTGATGCTTGTTTTATTCTTTCCTAGAAAATGTGAGCAAACACATGATCAAAAAGAAAAAAAGATAAAATGATGAAAAGTGACACCTTAATTATATGGAAAAATAAAAAATAAAATATTTGAAAAATGATGAAGTAAATGATAAATTTGAATATAAAACACACCAACAAATATGAGATATGCAAAACATTATAAGTAATATGAAATATCAACGTAAGAAAAATTAGACAAAGATATATATGTAAATAATGTAATCTCATGTAAGATAATCACATCAAATCAAGAATGAATAAAACATATATGAATTTAAATGAAATTTAATTCAAAATTTAATATAATCATGAAAATTCAAACATAAATAAAAACATGTAAGTATGCAAAATGTCCTATGTAAGATAAGTGAAGTCCAATAAAATTAAACACAAACATGATGGATAAATAGGAAATATATGAAATATAGGAAATCATAGCCACCTAATGACATGACTAGGATGATAATGAGATGGTGTGGAAAGATAAGGGGAAGGGGTGTTGGTAAGGAATATTTGGTCCTATCTGAGGTGTTACAATGTAACTCACAAACAAAAATCCAAGAGGTGTAAGTAAAGGGATGTGATCAAGAATGTGATCAACTAAAAGTGAGATCCAAAAAGGGGACAATGATAAAAATAAGATGTGTATAAGAAATTAAAATATCCACATAAGTGATGTCAAAATTCTTAGTTAGTATGAGACACTCTAGAGAAGTGGTAAAGTCTAAGAACTATTAATATCAAGGATGTAATAAACCTCAAGTAGTGGATGAAAAGTTTGGGATAATAATTTAAGTAAATATATCAACCCATGAAGGACATATGTATCAATGTAAAATGATCTTATCTTAACATAACATGTTCTCACTCCTTAGGACCCTTATAGAGTTGTTGACCTATTAATAAAAATGAGAACTTGTGTGAGAATATAGGTGGCACCAATATGTATGAAGATATATTGATATAATTATATGCTACCTCATACCCTAGTATTTTAGCCTACCATATCCCAATAAACCTTAGATATATGATGAGGCAAATTGTGGAGTTTTATCTTTGACTAGAGTAGGAGATGTGTTAAACAAAGATCACATATTTTGGTGTGATCTAAATTTTGTGATATAATTTACCTTTTATAATTTCCTTTTCTTATGATATCTATTTTAATTATTTTGTATTTTGTATTCCTCATCTACACATATTCATAAAACCAAACATGAATGAAAATAGGTAGCTAAACTAAGAGAGCTTATAGCTGGATACTAAAAAGAAGGACAAAAATACCATGGTGTCTAAAGAATCCTAGACATGCCAACATGCAAGTTTGTAATATCAAAACTAACCTATGTGTGTCTCAAGTGAAAAGGAATAAATTAAAGATGGATATTGTGGAATATTTGTACATGTAATAAGATTATAGAATGAGGAATATGATTATAGATAATCATAATTATATTAAAAAAAATGCTTCAAAATGAGACGATCCTATGTTATGACAATCATGCCACTATGAAAACCATACTAACCTACTAGGTATATAACACAAGATAATAAAAGTAATTAGTCATCCTAAAAGAGGGGGAAAATGAGTGGCCATCCAAAAAGAGGGGGAAAGTAAATAGTCATCCAAAAATAGGGGGCAAGTAAATGATCATCCCAAAATGGGGGGAAGTATATGAAATATATAAAATCAATGAAACATGAGACAAAGTAAAATCTAAGATCTATGTTAATGCATATATAAAAAATTAGATTGTGAAATGAAAGTGTATGTGTCTTAGAAAGTTTGTTGAAGCTGAAT
This sequence comes from Torreya grandis, assembly GCA_037957365.1. Taxonomy (NCBI): domain Eukaryota; kingdom Viridiplantae; phylum Streptophyta; class Pinopsida; order Cupressales; family Taxaceae; genus Torreya; species Torreya grandis. The sequence continues at coordinate 143,112 of JARHVA010010626.1, forward strand.
TAGTTTTTTTTTTAGTGTGTGAAATGTTATTTATTGATAACTCATGGTAATTATGAAATACCAAGAAGCCAACATAATGAGTACAAGAATCGTAAGATGCCACAAAATCATGCATAAGATCAATAATGGGCATTGAAAGATAACCCAAAGATTGAAGTATGGGAAATTTAAGGTGCTCAAATATGTGTAGGAAAAAGAGGGTTGACATCACAAGATGCCTAAACCTATTGGATATAGATGAATTATAGATAATCTTAAGATTTACATGCCTAGGAGTGATGTCAAAATATTTGTAGATTAGTGTTACAATAGTAAATGTGGCATCTAAGGAAATTTCAATATATTTTGGAGGTGATTTTAAATTTTATTGTATGGTATCATCCAAGGTAATATAATGAAGATAAATATTTCTAAATTTTAATATATTATTGAGGTTGATGTAGTCTAATATCTACTAAAAAATGACTAAAATAGACTATATCATCTAGGTTGATGCAATTTGGTGAAATAAAATTGATTGTATAAAATAGATCAAAATAGTCTGATAAAGTTGAATAGTCTAGTGAGATATGCTTTAAATGGATTGTATTTACCTATTCGATATAATATGATAAAATATATTAAATTATATTAACATATTATGTGTCATGGATGATTCATTTCACTGTAGATTAAATAAATATATTGACACATTATGTGTTAGGTTTGATGTAGTTGTCTCAATATGGATAAAATTGAATAGTATCAGACTCACTAATATAGTCTGATAGAAGATATTTTGGTAGATAGGAATAAGTATGATGGTTATGATGATTCATGCAAGTTCAAGGATGAAAATTTCCAATAATGCTCATGTAATAGACATTTAGATTAAGTGCTCTTAATAAACTTATGAGTTGTAAAAAATTGGTTTAATGTGAGGAGAGGTTTGATGAATCATCCTTATTAGGACTTCTAAGTGTGGTGTAAAGGGTGCGTACATATAAATAAAACCATGTCTATTATTGATTTAGGATTGGTAGAATCTAATAAGAAATATTTAGCCATGGTATAAGTTTCAAAACTTGAAGGAAGTAGTTCAATACTTCCATCCAAAATAAGGATATAAGTGAAGTTCATAGATAAACTTGTGATGACGTAGTTTGATTGAGTAAATAGAAGATTAGAATATGAAATCATAATGAAATTATTAATTTATTTTGGGAAATATAAGGTATTGACCAAATTGATATAGTAATATGTCGAGTAAAAAAAATACTACATCGACTTGGCTAACACAGTCAGTTGAAAAAATAGACTATATCAAAATGGTCGATACAATTTTATAAAAAGGTAGCGATAATAGAATTTGATAAAAAAAATTTATATATGTTTATATGATTTAGTTTAATAATATATATAACTATATCAGGCTGGTCAATATATTCTAGACATAGAGATAAAACTTGAACTGGCTAATATAATTTATAAGTTGATAGATACAGGTGTTGAGTTGGCTGATATAGTTAAACTACAAAAGATATGATGATTTAGAGATTTTTTGATAAGTTTTAAAAATTAAGAAATATAAATATGAATATAATCAATGAAAAATGGAATTGTAAAGAAAATCCAACCATATTTGGGATACGATTCACATTGGGTTCACTGAAATGTATGCACATGCTAGGATTAGTCTATGCCTGTCTCACTATATCCAAACTCAAAGAAGGTTAATCAAATAAAAGTGTGATACTAAATGTCAAAGGTATAAAATGGATGTAAAGATATATAATAGGGTTGCCTATGTTTCAAATGCAAAGAGGAAAGGGTTTATAATTCTAATCCTACGATACAACAAAATAACTCTTACTAAACCTCTATTATATTAAATTATTACTAAATATAAATGTAATTAGTTGTTCAAGTAAATTAAACTAAACTAAAAGGTTAGGGTTAGAATGATAAAAAATGGTAAGGTGCCATGGTTGAAAAATGGGGGTCTAGGAAACCTAAAATGGAATATGGAAAATATAATAAATCTTATAAGCACACTAGTATAAGTGTAGAGAGAAACTAGATAATGATACACAAACAATCATTTGCTAAGCAATATCTAATTTACTTAGTAAATAAAGGAACATGATAGAGTTATAGATAGTTACCTTATAATCAACATGTGTTGAGATTCAATATCCCCCTTGCCCACTTATGCTTTGAAAAAGATTATTTTGGTTATGAATACCTCAAATGGTGTGTATAATACATAAAAATACTCCCAATGGATTCTCATATTGGATATCAATACTTACACAAGACAAGATTCTATACCTTTCTCCTTCAAATGTGACTTAGGGTATAAGGGCAATTTAAAGTAGAGCAAATAGTGTATATGATATGTTTGGAATGAATTGTCACACACACACACACCACACACACACACACACAGAGAGAGGAGAGAGAGAGAGAGAGAGAGAGGAGAGAGAGAGAGAGAGAGAGGAGGAGAGTGAGAGAGAGAGAGAGAGAGAGAGAGAGAGAGAGAGAGAGAGAGAGAGAGAGAGAGAGAGAGAGAGAGAGAGAGAGAGAGAAGAGAGAGAGAGAGAGAGGAGAGAGAGAGAGAGAGAGAGAGAGAGAGATCTAAAACCTAAGCCAATGAAATTGACCAAATTTATATACTTAATATATTTTGGATGATAATGAATGGTATAAATTTAGGCTAATATGCTAAAATTTTTAGTAAACATGATCATAACTATATCGGACTAGTCAACATCATTCATGAAAGGGAAAGGGTGAAAAATAAATGATAACATCCTAGTTGACATTATGGAATATAAGGAAATGGGTATTGATGAGTAGGATAATTTGGAAGGAGGTAAGTATTAATAAAAATATAAATAACCTAGAGTGGTAGTAGTAATGATATGATCATGACATATATAACAATATCTCTAAAAAAAATGAAAGCTTTCCCACAGTTTAAGTCATGCACTCAAGGAGATTTATGCTATACAAAGTTATTAAAAGCCAAATGATTAGTAAGTGATAAAGTGAAAAATATTATGTGTATACATATTACCCAATATAATCTCATCATGTGTCATAATAGTTCTAACATGGGATTTCACATTGGGAAATAACATAGTGACACATAAACTAAGTTATCTGAAATGAAATGCAAAAAATAATTGAAACTAGATGAAATTAAATAAAATGAACATGAATACCTTCACTTACCTTTATGATTGTATAAAATTTTGCATGTGTAGTACATGATGAAAGTCACCCAATGTGAAAAATAGGGTTGGACATAAAAAATAAGATAAAATTCCAAATTCTTGAACTAATATTATAATACTACCTAAAATTTCTATATCTAACCATGATTCTGAGGATTCTTGTAATTCATAAAAAGGACCTACAAAAAAAATGATATGGGCAAGAGACAAAATATCAAGGTAGCTAATTAAATGCTTCTCAAGGATGATGCTAATTATTATGATTCAATGTGATGCATGTCTTGTTATCTTATATAAAAGTGAGAAAATGCATGGTAAAAAAGAACAAAAGCTAAAATGATGAAAAATGACATCTTAAGTAGATGGAAAACCAACAAATAAAAGATGTGAAAAATGATGAAATAAAAGATAAAAATGAATTTAAAATACACCACAAAATAATATATATGTAAAACATTATAAGTAAGATGAAATATCAATGTAATAAAATTATGCAAAGATATGTAAGTAAAGAATGTGATCTTATGTAAGATAATCATGTATAATCAAGCAAAAACAAAATACGTATGAATATAAATGAAATGTAATTCAAAATTTAAGATAATAATTAAAATTAAAACATACAAAAAATATGTAAGCATGGAAATTTTTATGTGTAAGATAAGTGAAGTTCACAAAAATCAAACACAAACATGATGGATAAATGAAAACAAAAAGATCTATAGAATTATAACTAAAAATTAGTACCTA